>JANVCC010000106.1:20806-112364 GCA_025345505.1 Todiramphus chloris collaris | reverse complement strand
TGTATGTCTTGTGCATAATTTTTCCTTTTTTTTTTTCTTTTTTCCCTTTTGTTAAAAAAAAAAAAAAAAAAGAAAAAGTTTGCCTCAGTTTAAAATGCACTATTTTCTATGCCACAGAAGAAAGGCTTTTCATCCTGCTGGAACTGCTGCCAGAGATCTGGGTTGAATCCAACCATGGCACAGAAATTACCATCTAGACCAAGGCAACTGACTCTGGAGATCATTCATACATCTGCATTTGGCATGGAACTTTTGTGCAGTTCAGAGGAGTCAAAGTCCTCTGCATAGTGGAAAGAGCAAGGCACCTATATTACAGGCAATTATAGCTCCAAAGTCAGATCCCTAAAGATGATGTGAATCCACTTCCCCTCATTAAATGGGGGCTCAGCCCTCTTTTGAAGTGGAAACTGAGACAAATGGAAACTGTCCTTAATACTGTCAGGCTTCACAAGGGTGTTGTATGGTTCCTGAGCACAATAGTGGCAAGCACCACATGAACGGCTAAGAAGTAAACAGATCTTCAAAGCAGCAGATGATTAAGGGGGTAAGTCCATGCAAATCAAGTCACTCGAGCTACAGAATTAATGCTTTGGCTCTTCCCTCATCAGTAGTACATTGAGGGAGGTTGTTTTCTAGTGTCAGTGCAAAGAAAAAAAACATGAGATGTTACTTCATTCTCCTTGAAAGCCATAATCTGTTGACAAAGCTAACTGAAAGTGATATTTCTTTTAACCATTTCTCTTGTTCTAGGAATCATCAAGGGCAAATAATGTTCCTTATCCATAGCTGTTATGTGAAACTTGAAAGGCTTCAGGGACATCATTAAATCATGAAAAATGCAGTAATGACCAAGTCCCAAATTAGGAGATTTCAACTGACAGTGGTTATCTTTGGCTTCCTGACAATTCTTCTGGGCAATATTGCAAAAGAAAGTCATCTGATGAAGCTAGCTGTGATGGCTACAATAATAACACTGCAAAAAATCATTAAGTGCTTTTTAAAGTACCAGCACCCAATGGGTCACTGCAGTACAAGGAGTACTTCTAGAAAGGTACTCAGAAATGGCAACATACTGAGAAATGGTAGTGTTTTACGCACAGTGAAATACTCCTGGTTTTAACTGTCAAGCACCTGAGATGATGAATGGACTAACTTGTATTTCAGACATGTCACTAAATTTATACGCACGTGACATATTCCTTTTGTGCAAAGTCATACTGCTGTTTTTTGAGTACTGTGCCACTGTGTGCAAAATCGACAGGATACTGTGGGGATTTCTTCAGGAGAGAAAAATAATACTAAGGAAAACCAACCAAATATTAATCCAATTCAGTAGTCATTTCTGCATCTTAAAAATGCATCATAAATACTCAACGTAGCATTGTCGACAGGAAAGTGTACGTTCCAAAAAGAGGAATTTCTGGTGAGCTAATACTCTGAAATACCATGTCGGTTTAGAGAGATTTCCTAATCATGTTAATTATTTCATTATACATGCGGTAAGGTGCATCAAGGCCCCAGATGAAATCCAAATGTTCCCATTCTGGAATGTTTTTGTGGTAAACCAAGTTTGTGATCTGCGTGAGCAGCACAGCAACATCCTTTGGGTCTGCCAACCAGTCCTGTCCGCCAGTCCACACCGCGGTTGGTACAGTCATCTTTTTTATTTTGTAGAAAGGGGGAGTAGACTGAGGAAGGGGAAAGTGAAAACAAAAGCATTAGAAAGAACAAGTCTCCAGTGTGATACTACGCTGCAGCGTAACATGCTAGCAAATGCAAGAAGAATGTGTCAGATCCTCCTTTCCTCTCTTGGGCAGCTAAAGATGGAGTCCTGACTCAACAGAAAATGTTAACTCCATGAGTCCTGCAAGGTTATAGCACCCATAGCAGTAAAGATGTTGTTTGAGGAGTCTACAAGACAGCAGGGTAGCAGAAATCTCAGAGAATGCATCCCATTCAAGTTATTGCTAACCCTTAATCAACTACTAAAAGTGATTGCTACTCTGAAAGCATGACAATGCAATCTTTCCCAGTCATTAAAGTGACAAGGGGTAAAATACTTTTAGTATTGCACACAGTAATTTAGAATAAAAATCACGCATGGAGATTAAACAGACTAAAGAGAAGCGATAGACATGAGTGGGAAGTCTATGCCTTATTTTGAGAAGTGCAGTGGAACTGCACTATCTAGGCAGGGAGGACACCCCTCAAGAAACAGCGTGCCACCACAACTTCATATCCAAGGATGGGCTCCATACTGACTTAGGACTAGCTCAGAGTTCTACAGACCTGTCTTTATGGTGGGTTTTTTTTTTTGAAAAGGCAGATCTCCAATTGGTTACTGGGCAACACTAGCAGCTCTTCAGCATGCAGCATAAACAGAGCACCCAGAGAAGTACCCAAGGATTTTTTTTGTGACACTGAAGAATTATAACATATCCATAAAAGATGTCTACCTGGTTGTAGTGAGCCATATTTGCAGCCTTGCTTCCCCAGTCATAAGCTTTGAGCTCCCCAGTCTTCACAGCCTAGAAATAAAAAAAATACTCACATGTACAAAGAAGAACTGAACATGTCTGTTGCAGTAATAAAAGAGTATAGGTCATCTGGAAAACTGGCATAGACACAAGAAACAGTGAAATGCCAAGTATTAACAAGTGTCACCGTTCTGCCCAGTGTCACAGGAGTGGGAAACATTAACGTTCAGTACCATTAGACTTTGTCCTATAAGATTTCACGCTCTTTCACAGCAACAGCAGGAAAGATTAAGGAAAACAGTTTAGCGTATCCAAAGCCAGGATGTGGCTGCTCCATGATTGTTTCTGAAATATTTCCCTTGCTGTCTAAACGTGTATGAATGCTGCATGGAGCTTTCTTAGAAAGTATACTCTGTATGATTTACCATCTATTATTTTTCAGAAATAGAAGTCTATACAACAGGGATCTGGAATATCTCTGTATACAGCAAAACACATTGCTTCTGAATAAATGACCAAGTCCAGTTACAAAATCTCAAACAGCACTGACCACTGCTTCCATGGCAAGTGCCTTCCTGTATTTGCCAGCCTGCTGAGCAAGCTTCAGGCACAATAGCATCGCAGGCATGAAGTCGTGCACTGAGGTGAAATTCAAAATACACTAATAATATAGAAAACTAAGCCAAACAGAACAGGAAACCTGCTGCTTTTCACTGGCTAAAAATATAACTTGTAATCAAAATGGGGTTTGATGAAACGGGAGCAAATGCTTGTTACAGCATCTGAGTTGAATTATTCCATTGTATAGTTTCTTACTCACAATTAGCCTATCTTCAAAGAAACAGGGGAGAGAGGTGAGCCACCGTTAGTCAGTAGCATCAAAGCGGATAAACAGTTGCCATTTTGACAATTGGCAGTTCCAGCATTTCACTTAAGCTATGCTACTTATATATTTTGGCATTTTATTCCATTTAATTATCAGAGACATCAATATTCTACAAACAAGCTAGAGAGTCACAGACTTTTTAGGTTCTGGAAACTCTACCTGGCTCCAGTGGATCATGTTTTGTACAGATGTCCCCGCAGGGCAGTGTGTTGAATACACATCCACTCGGCTCTGCAGAAAAATAATTAATATGGTTTACTCCTCACAGCACAACAGTTACTGCTTCTTGAACAGCTAAGAAAAATTTTTCCATTCTTCTAAGGACCATTATAAACAAAAGTTAATTGGAGCTATACATACAAATGAGGTAAAAGGTTCAAATGTTTTGGGTATTACTTACAGTTAACTTCAGAACTTTAAAGCTAAACTTTAAACCTGATAATAATACCCCTCAAGCATTTTTTAATATGTTCACAATATCTTTTTAAAAGTGTAAGAATTGGAAGCACATTAACTAATATTTAGATGGACCTCCAGTGAAACCTTGAGTTACTCTACAGCTAAACTAGCAACTGTCGGCCAAAAGTGATTCAGAACTTCATACATTTTGAGTTTAGAAGCACAAAATACACAGGGGAAACTTAAATCCTCACAGAAAAAAAAACATTATCCACCATTAAAACCATGAAAACTGTATAAGCTGGGCATGAAAACATCAAAAAAAAACCCTGCACTTTAACCTTGATACAAAATAACAAAAAATGTACATTTTTTCACACAGAATAGTGAAAAAATAATGCTAATTCTATCTCACTCTAATAAAAACAAAAAATCTTCATCCTTCATCCACCTGCAGACAAACTGATTTCAAGGAGTTATAAACACTTTAAGAAGCCTTATGCAAAAAAGGCAGTCTCACTCCAGTTGCTGTTAACTGTTTTTTAAATAAGCAAAGTAAGTCCTATGTGTGAGTCCTTTGGAACTAAAAATCACAGAAGAAGCCATCATCAGGGTCAGAAACTGGTCCCAGATAAAATAATTGCACACGTCCACTGAGACCTGTTGAAAGCTTCAACAGTTCTATTGAAAATGGTTGAAAACTGTGTCTTTACTCCTTGCTTCCTTGCAAAATATTTGACTACCTGCAGCATCATATTAATTCACTTATCTTACCCACTTCCTCAAGAGATGTAAAATGTATTTTAGCTTTCCAGTAATATTGTAAAAGGTTAATTCTATCCATCCAATCTGGGCAAGTACACGTATGTTCAGTATGATGAAAGCAGCATTATTTTTTCTGATTCGATGTGAAGGACGAGCAGCACAGTGATACATAGTCAATACTGCGTTAGAGTTCACAGTGACTCAGCTATTAGAAGTTACCAAAACATACCATATTCAAGTTTCTCTCATTAAAACCACACAAAAGAAAGAATATGTTGCCACAAAGGTCATCAAGTATTCTGTGGGTGCAAACATGGGTAGCAAGCCACTTCAGCAAAAAATTCTGAGGGAGGAATTGTTTCTTTCCAAACATGTCCTACAAAACAACAAACACATATGATAAACACGTCATTGCAGAGAATTATCTGGGTTTATTTTTTAAACTACAACATTCTTGAGGTATTTATTTCCACTGGCACTGGTGACAGGTGTGTCATATGAAAATAATTTATCTTCTTATCAACCTTGTTTAGAGCCCAATGGGAAGGTCACAGTTCGTGCTTCTGCTACAAATGGTGCAGTCCATTACCTCAACAAACAGTACATGGAAACTGGGACTGTCATTAAAGAATTCCAACCCTAACCCCAAATTCTAATCAGTTTTAAATTCAGTATTTTAAAGGAGTACTACACAGCTTATTGGCATCCGCATTGTTTGAGGCTAAAATATTTTAAGCTGCATCTGCTAATGTTAAATGGCTTTGTACTTGCAAATTCCTCTCTTCAAACCATGTAAGAAAAAGAAGTTCCATGAGCTATGGTGGATACTTCCTCTTGATGAGTATTTTTGAAACATTCAAGGATTTGGAAATGGCTGAGTACTTCCTCAAAAGCAACACAGCTTTTTGAAGGTACAAGTGACCACTGGGTTTGTAGCCATCATGTACTTCTGCACTCCAGTTTTTTGCAAGTCAGTATGAGAATCAAGTTCTGCACAACACAGTCACACACTGATCAGCTACTATCCTCGTTAGACAAAGTTTTCTACATGAGGAACAGTGTTAGTATCACTTTTATGTATCTGCCTTTCGAGCAAGGATTTAATGTAAACAGACACCAATTAAATATGTACAAGGTACATTAGGGAAGGGTTTATCTCACAGAACAAACAGGGAATGTTCATGGGTGGTGGAAAGAAAAGTGATGGTTAAAAATAACACATCGCAGGGCGTTCACAACATCTGGCTTTAGGCACTTAATGCAACCTGCCAGCCTGCCTACATACCCTTTGATGTTAATTGGGGGGAAAGGTAAACTCCTCCAGAGGATGATTCACAGCATCTAAATAAAGCTGCTGCTCTTAACCAGCCTCTGAAAGATCCTCTTCTAATACTAAGCGGTTGATTGTGAAATAAATCTGTTAAAGTCCATGACAAGCAGATGTATTCTGAATAAAGCTATCATATGACTCTTCTAAAACAAGACTACTTAATTGATCATATGATTTCTGCAGTGTAAATTCTAGAAACATGTAGATGGAAAAAACATAATTTTATTCCGTCTATTAAACTGTAATTGTAAAATACTACCTCAAACTGATGCAAATTGACTTGTTAGACAGCTGTGAAGCCAAAAAAGTCACTGCTTACTTCCACAGATTATTAAAAAAAGTGTCCCAGTATTCTTACCAAACATGTTAATGCTCTTAATATTCTCTGCTTTACTGTTTGCAGCTAGAAAGGGGGACACCTCATTTGGCTTAAAATGTTTAGATGCAAATACAAACCTTGAGTAGTGGGTCGGGAAACATGCCCAGCTTTACCAGAGGGCTAGTGGCAAACTTGACTGTAGCTACTGGTGCCAAGGCAAAGAACATTTTGATTTTCTTAGCCAGCTGAGGCAAAGTTGAAAAAGCAATGAAAGCTGTAAATAATATGAGAATAATTAACAAATGTCACCAACACAAGTTAGATGAGAATTTTTTACCTGGCAGTGATTCTATAAAATCTAAGATAAGTTGAGTGTGCAGAAGTATTTTTAGATTAATGGTTTTATTGTTGACTCTAGAATCAGTTTAGGCATTTTAAATTAATCTAGTTACTATGGAACACAAATTAAATGAGACAAATCAGAAGGATTTGTTTTCTTCTGAAAAGCAAGTTTGTGCTAACTAATCCAACATTCCTCCAGTTCTTTCTAACTGCAAGTTTCACCTGAGCCAGGCCTTATATAGAGCAAAGTAATCTGGAAATGGGAATCTTTACTTGTCTGATGATTCTGATTTCATTATGCACAGTTCAATTTATTTTAACACAAACTGTACTTTTCAACAGTTTCTCACTTTAAGTAAACAGAAAGATTAAACCTTTTCTTTTGAATGTTGACAAATATTCCAAGAAACAGATAACATCCAGAAGCAGTAGATTTAAAAAGCTCTTTTTTTTCATGATTAAACCACCCATGTGAAACTTGAAAACATTTCAAACACAATATATTCTAACAAATGCATCTCTTCACATACCCATTGTGGTGCCCTGTGAGTGACCAACATAAAATACTTGTTTCTGGCCAGTCTTCTTCAAAATAAAGTCCACTGAGGCTGGAATATCATACTTAGCCATTTCATCAAAGCTACAAAGAGAAGATAAAAAGTCAGTTGTGTAAGTAAAGTTATCAGTGTGGTACAGATGCACAGAGCTTTATTTAACTGCACTGCAGATCAGTTGTCTGGACATAAAGAAAAGTTTCCTTTGGATGAAGCTGAACAATCTGGTGATTGAGTCTTCACACCACACTCTGGTGAAAGCAGTTAACATTCTACTGAACATGTATGAAGGCTGTCTCAGGACACTATGCTGACCACAAAACTCCCCTTTACTACCCCTTCATATGTGGCAACACATGGAGCCAAAAAAACCACCACCTCCTACATTCACAAACTGCACCGAGATGACGGGCAAGGAGACGAAGAGAAGCCTGCTTGCAAGCAGCATGTGTAGTTTGTCTAATTTCTCTAGCAAGACATGGATACCTGAAAACCCAGAATTCTTCTTGCTTCACTGTGAAGTGTGTATGTTTCCTGGACCAGGTGTTCCCTCTGCTGTTTCCCAGCCATACATCATAGCCAGCATCTGCCAGCATAAAGCCGAGGCTGTTGTAATCCAAGTTTGTGATCCAGTTGCTGGCATCTGCAAGCAAACCATGCTGGAGAAACACAGCAGGCCTTGGACCTGAAAAATAAAGCATTTGTTATAGCTTCCTATTCATCTGGAATTGAGTGCCTAAGAATAATTCAAGTGAGTTATTGAAAGTCTACTTTAGATTTGCACTTTGAATATTTAATCTATTTGACTTAATCTACCACAGTTAGCAATTTGTATATTAATAGTGCCATGAAAGCACGTGTTTTCACAAAAAGCTACTTTTTATCATTAAGAATTCTGAAGTAGCAGCTTGTTAAGTTTCCTAACTAGAGGAAAAAAGTTCAAACCAGACAGCAAATGTGCAATATGCAAACAGGAGAAAAGCATGAGCTGCAACAAAAATACAGGTAGCCCTTACAACTGCTTCAAGCTCACACATACTCAAGAAAATGTAGCCCAAACACAGAGACAGCTAAACTACTTACAACCCTCGCCCTGCCCCTACACCTGAGGAAGGCATTCCTACACATGTGCTACTGAGATCTTTATTTTCCAATTAATGCAATGCCAAAGCAGGGTGCTGAGCTATGGAAATCTCTGCAACCGGTACTACCTCTATGCAACTCCCTTCCATTGCCAAAGTTCTGGCAGAACCTGAAGAGCTGTGTGAGCAGCCAACAAGGCAATCTATGTTTCAAAGGGCTTTCTCCATTTGACTTAAGTAGTTAAAAGAACCACAGTCAAGACCCAGGTGGAATTTAGGAAGCTCTCTCCTGATTTCCCCATGCTAACAGGGGAAATGAAACCTTTATGTGGAATATGGATAGAAAGAAAAAAAAAAAAAAAAGAAGGTTCCTGCTTCTACATAAAGAAAATAATTTAACGTATAATCCTTTAGGAGGAACATGACCTTCAGAAAATCCAAACACCTGTGTCTGGATCTCACAATAGCACAGGTCTTTTGTTTGGGGTTTTTTTTTTCTGCTTTAGTAACTGAAATCTGATAACATGATAACTTTAGCTCAGTGCAAGCAATTACTCAGGAATTCACCTCCCATCAGTGACACAGCACTTTACTACAATACTAATTCAAGCAGTGCTTCCTCCACTGATAATTTAGACTTGGATCTTCCAGCAGAACAGCCACATCACAGCTGTCTCAGTCACTTACACCTTCCATTCCAGGTCATGTCTATAAATGTTTGTGGTGAGTTCCAAAATCCAAATTAGCAATATTCCTCCCTTCTGGTAACCTTTATACTTGTGATGAGGAACCTTTTCAGTGTCTGTTTTTCCCGTCTCTTTTAAAACAAGTTGTGGTATACTGTCCCTAAAACCAGAGCAAATGGTCAGCAGGGCCAAACTGGCACTGCAGACAGCACAGTTCAACACAACTCTTTACCCTGCTGCAGTAATACTGCATTGCCTTATGAACAGTGTGCAAGATTTTCAAGTCTAACTTTAAATTTGTTTTCAGTAATATTCACTTCTAGCTTTGATACCTTCTTCCCTTTTACTAAACTCAGATCAACTAACTTTTTGAAGAACAGGCTCTCCTCAACCTGATACCTGTATGTTTCATAGAGTAGCAAGTGGAAAACTGTTTAATGGCTTTAATGATTTAATTCTGTCGCCTATTAGCCTCTGATTTTTTGACAGTTCCTTTTTCACTTTAACAAACAATCAGTCACCAGATCTGCACATGAATTGCACAATCATATGACAAAATGACTTGGACAATAATAATTTTGTGTCAGCTTTGATCTTAAAAATCACAGAGGGGGAATAAGAAAGGTAGGTCCTTAAACTAGCCTCTCCACTATAGAGTATCTTCTCTTCACTGCAGCCCCAAGAAGTTGAAGACAGACTTATTTGCCCTTCTTACGCATGATATGCAGTTGGTGTAGAATTTTAGGTAATATTAAAACCAAAAGTCATTGATGTTTTGCTTTTAGGTTCTGTGGACATTTCCGCCCCCCGCCCCCGCCTTGTTTTTTTTCTTTCTTTAGTTGGAGAACTGTAGGTTTTGGGGTTTGTTCCAAAACATCATGTGATGCATAATTCCAAGGGACCTGACTCACATTATGCATGTATTGCAAAAGAAGAGTTATAGCATACATACACTAAGTCAGCAGTAACACATCATTGGTATCTTACTGGGAAAAGATACCAAGTCTATAAAATCTTAAGATCAACATGAACTTTGAAATCTTCATTCTTCTAGGAGATCATACTTCCTCAAATGTGCTCAGTAATCCTTGTTTTTAAAATTAAAGCACTTGGCAAAACATGAACTTGGGGTCGAGGGTGGGGCAAGGGGAATGTGGAGAATTCCCACAGGTCAGGAAACTTTTGTTTGCTTATGTCATCGATGAAGGATTCAACAAAATCAACAGGTACAAAGGCAGTCTTTTTCCTTCTGTGGAAGCCCACGGGCTTCTCTGAAATTCTTATGTACAAAGACACCTGCCAGGTTTGACTGTCCTTGTCCATGCACTGATCTTTACACATCCACCTTGTGAGAGACAGTGGACAGTGCAAACATCCTAACTCGTATAAAACTAACAGATAAAGTTGGGAAACTGGTGCTTGGCCTGTGTCAGAGGAAAGGGTTTATCCACAGGTCTTGTTCACACCCAAGGCTATAAGACAATCACTGATTTCTTTTGTGAGCTCCATGTTTTTACCTCTCATCCTAAGTTTTCTTTCAGTCTAAAGGGTTCTGAGGCAGGAATTTATACAGTTGCTATGCAAACAGGCTGCTGTTGTATGTATGCAACTGTCCGTAAGGCCTTTCATATGGGGTAGCAACAAGACTGATACCAAATTTAGCCATTGATGTTCAAATAGACTAATTCCATATGCAGTGTACAAGGACAGCCAAACCAAAGGCCATGTGTCTCTCTTCTTTCACATCCATTTGTCTTGTATGTAAAGCATTCCAACATTCAGTCCTTGCAAAAACTGTATCACTGAAGTTTCACCTTACATTCCCTCTGTCCTTCCTCTCCCCACTCCTCACCTCCGGCATCCCTTCCATGGTGTTAAACCAGCTTTCACAGTAATTCCTACAGCTTGTAACCATGCTCTGGTGGCACATGTCAGTGCTCCTCCCAGTCCCCCACCAAATTACATTCATAAAACAACCCGGTCGGGGCTGACTGCTGTCAACTACCTGTTATATATCCTAATCCACAATATATTTTTAAAAGTTACTGAACTCAAGATGTTCTGAAGGGATTTTATTGTATTACAGTTTTACCTATTTAAGCAGCTGTGTAAAATGCGAGACCCCAGTAATATGAAGTACTGATCTGGATTGTACCTTACTACAAAGGGAGGTTCAGAGAGGTTAAAATTAACAGACAAATTATTGTTTTATGCAGAAATCAAGCAGTAATTAGTGAATGTTCTAGTGGGAACTCTTGCAGTTTAGTTATATTTCACCAAAAGAGGCATGTGAATTGCCCCTACATTTGAAAATGGTCAGGCATTTTTAACAGATTTATTTATTATTTAAAAAAATATATAAAATTTTAAATGAGGTTTGAAATAACCCTAAACATTATAATCAATCTCTTTTCAAGGGACTTTTACTTACAAAAAAACCCCAACTAACATCAAATCTCAACCTTTATTTTCCACTTTCCCCTAGGAAATCAAAAAACAATCAAGGGCTTGTATTAATGTCACAAAAAGGCAATACCAAGAAAATACAGCTTTCTAACTGCTTCCTTTACTCAAGTCACCCTACATGTATGCACCTAATCTGTTTTGGCCATAACATTCATCAGTAAAACATTCTAAATGCATAGGTCATGAAATCTTTACTCTTTTTCTGGATTATTACAGGAGCAAAGTTTCACAGATCAAACAGAGCTTTCCCATGACTTCTCTTTTCCAAGCAGATCTAAATCTTACCTTTGTTCCTCTCATAGCCTTTTCTTCCATAAGGAATTCTGTTCACAGAAAGGATATACCCATCTTCTGTTGTCACTTCATACTCCTCACTAGGGTATCCTCTGAAGGTAATAATCTGACTCTGAAGAAAGAAAAGAAACCGCCTTGGAGTCAGACTGACAGCCTCCTCAGTTCATTAACCTGTACAAAGTTCTCTCCCAAGATGGAAAAATGAAACGAAAGGATGTGGTAGGAATGTGCCACACCACTTGCCTATTTTATGCAGATGGGTTTTCTCATGAGGCTTGTCTCAGTACAGTCAGGAACTGTGTCAAAGCACAAACCTTATCCTAGGCATTCAGGAGGACTCCCTAGCTTGTCCCCATCAACTGTTGTATGTATTACATACATGCTGCTTACAGTGAGAAAGGAAACTGAAGTGTTGAAAATTACGATAACAGGGTGAAACACCGGCACATGGATTTGGCAGACAAAAATGCAAACTCTCTGCTCTCAAGGAAAGCAGTATCTTCCAGTAAGAAACAGGAGAGGACAGCAAAAAGCCACTGGCACCACAGTAGCATATCGAAGGAGGGAAGAGTCCACCTCTCCTGAAGGGAAAGGCTTCTTTAAAAAATCTCAGATTTACATCTGGTCTTCATGCTGAATTCTCTGTTACACAGAGTTAAGGCAATGTGCTGAAATGAACCACAAACACAGCAGCTTTAGAAGGCTGAAGTCACACTCTCCATACGTGTGAGTTGCTGACATTTGCTCGTAGTTTCATGTACCATTTCTTACTCGCGTTTCTCCTCAAACATTATGTCTGTTGCAGAGCTTTTAAGTGACTTTGCTGACAAGCCAAAGAAGAAAATAATAATAGGAACCCCCACATTTGTTCAACACAACAATTTCATTAATAAGCTTATCTCTTGTGTCTCGAGCTTTACGCTATTTTCATTTGTTGCAACTCCATTTAGAACAGAGAATTTGTTATTTAATTTGCTTTATGACAGCAACGGCGTCTTGAGAAAATGTAAGAAATGCAAGACATGATCAGAGCTCTACAGAAGCTGCTCTGCAAGAAGAAGCATTTAACTAAACATGTCATTTCTTTTAAACATGTCTTTAATTATCCACAGTGGCATTAACATTCCAAAATTATTTTAGGGCTAGATTCCATTCAAATGCTAGTAGCCTTAGACTAAATGACTGTTTTCAATCCTAGAAATGATACTTAGATGATATTGATGACTCAAGTACTTTTTTTCTATAGACCTTAAGCTTTTCTAGCTTGAAGTATCTTCTCGCACAGGTGAAAAACCGGCACAGTTTAGATGGGGCAGAAGAAAGCGCAACTAACACCAGTTGCCAACAGCAAAGAATAAAGCGAAGACAGTAAATGCTGAATGGGAAGAAAAGCAGTTGGGGGTCAGAACACGGGAGCGTGGTGCTAGCAGCACAAGTACGCTTCACAAACACGCCTTTCCAGCGTTTAAGAAGGTCCTGACTCTTGCAAAAAAAAACCCACAGGTGCGGATCAGAAAACGTGCAAGAGAAAGAGCAGCCACAGGGCAGCTGGGGACCAAGAAGGACCTGGAAGAAGGACATGAGAAAGACGACGTTTGAGAAGCAGAGGGTGTAAGCCGCAGCCCCAGGCGGACCGCTGATCAGTGGCTGAAGGCTCCCGGGGCTCTTCCCACGGCTGCCAAGAGCGGGAGGCACCAGGCTTGCGCCCGTAGAGCCGCAAAGGGGCCGCCCGCCGCCCGGGCCCCCGCGGCTCCTCTCCTCGCCCCGTTACAACCTCGCAGCCACACCCGGTGACAAGTCTCGGGCACTCTTCCCCCACCGCCGCACCACTCACAATGTTCATGTTCGTTTCGGGGTCCACATTTCTCCTCCCTCCGGCGAACGTGCCCGAAACGGCGATGCTCTGCAGCAGAAAAGCGACCGCCAGGCCCCGCATTCTGGCCCTGCAGGGAGGAGGCGAGAGGCCGCGGCAAACCAGAGCCCCGCGCTAGGGCGACAGCGAGCGGGCCCCGACGCGGTTTATCACGCCGCCTCCGCCAGGCGCGGCGACCGGCACGGGACCGCGTGATAGGGGCGGGGCGGGCGCCGGCTGACAGGGTGACGGAGGGGGCGATCGCAGTCCTGTCAGCGGCGGGGCGGCAGCCGCGGTCCGGGGGCGTTGTCCAGCGCCAGGCGGCTGAAGTAGCGCGGCGAGCCCCGCCCCGCAGCACTGCTGGGCCGGCCGCCCGGGTGTGTCCGCCACCCCCTCGGGATAAGCGAGGCCCCGCGGAGCCGCTTGGCCCGATCTCCGCCGAGAGCCGCTGCCGCGCCGGGACCGAACTGCGCTGCCAGCGCGGATGAGCGCGGCGCAGCGGGAGGAGGGCGCTAGGCCGGCGGCGCGGCTCAGGCCACCCAGCGCGGCCTATCGGCGGCGGCGGCGAGGGCCGCTCCGAGCCCGCCTGCCCGGGGGCGGTGGCCGCCGAGCCCCGCGCAGCCCCCGGCCGCGGGCCGCCCTTGCCTGCTCCTGCTGCCGGCCCCCCGACCCCGGCAGCGGCCACAGGGTGCGCGGCCTTGGGCTGCGTGGGCAGACATGACTCGGCCTTTCTCGAGTAGCACCTGTGCAGAACCCCCCGGTTTCCATTTTCAGCAACCTCTCAGCCCCGAGGACCGCGCCCGCGATTTGTGCCTCCCAGACCGCCGCGGCTTCTGCATCTGCTCCTCGTCTGGTGTCTCCTGAATCCTCACAGTGCCGCCCTGAGAGGGCGTATTTCATTTTCCGCCCTGATTCCGCCGCAGTCTCCAGGGAGAGCGCTTCAGCAACAGCAGCAACCAAGAAGGGGGGAAGTCTCCCCCCGCCCCGGCCTCTCCCCGTAGCGGGAGCACCCCCGGAGGAAGCCTCGCCAAGGTGCTGAACGCCTGCACAGCGGGAAGAGCTGGTCCTGTGAAAGCGTTGTCAGCAATTACTGTTATTCTTACACAAGTAGATCATATTTCCATCATCTTTGAGAATATTCTCATATCTAACACAAACAATTCCATCGGGGTTATTGTCACAGCAAACGTAGTTTATCTTCACTCTCCAAGACAAGGAACTGGCCCTGTAATTTCCCAGAAAAGCGTGCCTGTGATCAGGGAATGTGTGACCAGGCTTGTAAAAACCTGAACGAAATCCAATTCTGTAATATAAATATTCATGTTACTAGGTCCAGGTCCATAGAGATATCCTCAGAATAATGCAGAAAGCTGATACAGACAGTGGTAGAGCAGGAGGGTGTCAAACCCCAAACCAGTCCTGCTTATTTAGAAAGCGTTAAGATTTTAATTGAAAACAGTACTTGACGTTTTCATAGCACCCCTTGTTTTGATACATCACTCAATACAAGTGACACGATGCACCCCTTTGCATTCCTGAATCCTATTAGGACCGTAGGGTCCTTTGGTTTTAAAGAACTTGCATAGCAAAAAAATAATTGCTCAGTGATTCACTTGGGTTTTCCGATAAATTAATTACACAGTACTCTTCCCTCCGAAGGGAAAACCCAAATTAAAAAATGCCATAACTGCTGCTGTAAAACATAGTGATTATAGGTTAAGCTAGGCTAAATTGAAATAGGATATTTAAAGTGTTCCTCTAATTCACTATGATCTAGTTCATTTTCAATACTTTAATAATAAAAACTGTATTTTCAGGCAATTGTTGGGTTGTGCTGATGATACCAGGGGAGAATTCTTTGGCAGCTGGTATCTGTTTCAGCTCCAAGAAAGTTTCAGATATTTTCTCCATAAACCGTGTGGATATTTTTGAATCCGTTCCCTATTGTTCTGTATGTTATTCAGCAAAGTCTTTGTATTAAAGATGAATGCAGTCGTTGTTTCCAAACCATTTCTGGACATGTGTTTTCCAAGAAGATCCTACAGTTGCTGCTATGCAAGGCAGCACTCCCCAAAATCAGTCAGCAGAGCTCTTCCTTTCCCCCAAGTGAAAGCAGCAGGGCTGTAGCAGTTTTTCTGACTATCCTCTGCTCTGCCAAGTGAGTTATAAAAATGCCTGCAGAGAGGCATTGCATAACTGCTCTCTTTCATTTCCTCTCTGTTAAGCACTTTCCCATGCTTATTTTTTTCAGTAGGTGTTTATGTCAAACCAAAGCATATAGATGCATCCTTTCTTATGCTAGTGATGGTGGTTTATTCTTCCTCCCCTCAGGATCCACTTTGGGTCATTTTTATAGGCTTGCTAAGACACTTTTACCACCTTTCTTTTTCTTCACTGGTCTGCAGCTCCAGATTACATCTGAATTTACTATATATAGTGCCATAGTTAGGTACTGTTTCTTTGATCTCCCTATTACACCTAAAATCAGCTTTGTCCATCTGGGTCTACATTTATTTTTTTTTTAAGCTAAACTTCTGTGAGCTGCTTATATCCATAGGTGCTCCAGTATCCAACCTACGCTCTATCTCTTTGTTAACATGTAGGCCTGTAGCACAACATTGTTCTTGCTACCAACAGGCCATAAGCCTTGCACTGAGTTTGCATGGCCTCAGGACCAAGGCTTGCCAGACCTGTTCTGTTTGAGCTTGTTCTGATCTGCCCGCAGCTTTGTTTTGCTTGCCACAACTGTGACAGCAAATTCTTGAATTGGCTGTCTTTAATTTTTTTTTATTTTTATCTTTGTACAGTACAGCTGCAGTCTTCATGTAGAGAGCAGCCACAAACATTTATTCTAAGGTGTGATATGTAGTGATATTGTTACCGAAAATTGTTACGAAGAAACCTCTCCAAACCAAAGGACAGTTTAGAAAGCTGGCATTGGTTTATTAGAGCACTGGGCAGAGAGGGGATCTCTCCTCCTAATATGCACACCCATGAAACTATTCACACAACATTCATCCACAAAATTATTGGAGTTACTAATTTACCAAGCCTTTTACTCTTTACAATGATTGATTAGTAATTTCCATACAATTATAATACTGCTGACTCCATACTTCCACTATTACATACGCTCAAAGGAAGGGTATTCACCTGGGCAAGTGTCTTTTTGACCTATGGGTGTAACCCTTCCTTAGCCTATGTTATGTCAGTCTCTAGCAGCCTGAAACACTCTCCTTACTGTAGATGCCTCTGGATCTGAACAAAGTAAATGCTGGGAGCTATTAGGAACCGTTACCAAATTCTCCACAACACAATGTAAGGCACAAAGCCAGGCTTAGTGACTGCTTAGTTTCCATTCCCCTACTGGCAGCTGCTGCAGACACAAGCCAGTTTCGTTTTCTGTTTCTTGTTAGTTTGCTCACAGATCACATGGTGACTGGAGCACATAAAAGGGAAGCTACAACAGCAGCAGCATTCCTTTGGCTTTGAAGCGCCTTAAGACAAGCGAGCAAAGGAAAACCATGAGGTAAGTGAGCAACTCAACCGATGAAAGATGCTTTTTTTGCTATGCCATGGGAAACTAATTTGCATGAATGCAAGCAGTGAGGGATTTTGGAGGTCCAAACAGCAGAAAATGTTAAAGAATACTTGCTAAAAGAACCAAAATGAAATAAGGATGCTATCAAATGCTATAACGTTATTGCTTCTCTGCCAAGTGCCAATCTCTATGAACAGAACTGACAGTCAGAAAGACCTGTGTGCATGCAGTTCAGGGATGAAATTCAGGCTGCAGCCATAGCTAGTGCCCAGCCAAATGGGTGACTGGCACTGATGCACTTGAGAATTTACTTTCTGATCTCTACCATTACAAGGACCAGGAAACAAGGCAGTGAAGGTGCTGGGATGCAGCTTGGAGCACAGAGAAGGGCATTAACATTTTCTGAAGACTGACAGGCATGCACAAAGGCACAACAAGGGCAAAGACATAATGTTTATGACAGCTTTAGAGATTGCATTTACCAGTTCTGTGTTGAACTAAGCTAAACTGTATGTAATCTGCATCACAAGTCTACTTTTGTGACTTATGAATATTAATTTTCCATAAATTCCTTTTAATTAATTACTCTCCATTGTTGATTTCAAGCATGACATTTTCATGGTTCTCAGATGAGGCAATAAACAACACACATTGTATTTTGAATTGAACAGGTCTACTTACATGCTTCAAGCTATTCCATCAATACGTAGCTGACTTGGGAGCCAGTATCCGTTCTTTTGTGGTATTCACTATAGCCAAAAATTTTTAACAAGACAGTGATAATAGGAACTTGCTCTCAGTTCCCTCTTCACCCCCAAAGAACTGTAATTATCTCACATACAGCCTTCTAATTAGGACCTGTTGTTAATACCAATCAAAACCACTAGTTAGACAATATTTGAGAAAGGCAAAGTCTGTAAGACAGATGTTAACAGCACTTATAAAGAGAGAGGGATAAAGGGGTATTAAGGACCACTTCTATGTAAACAGGGTCTGGTCAGTATGCTTGTGTGTCTGTCTGTCTGTCTGTAGGGGTGGGGCACCTGAGTAGAGGGGGGATCTTTATGCCAGGAGAGGGCTTGGGGGGACCGGGGGGGGGGGGGGGGGGGGAAGGGTCCTTACCAGCAAGTGCAGTGGGGTTGCACCCTCCAGAGGCTGTAAGCCAGCAGCTGGGGAGACTGGTGAAATCTGTGAGCCAGCTACTGGATACATCACTATAATCAAAACATAAAAGTGGTGCTAATCTAACAAACAAGCATTTACAAATGCAGGAAATTAAAAATGAAGTTTATAATCCAAACCATAAATTATACAGACATGGGATAGGCACTATATCACTTTCTCTGTATTCTGGGGAAAGTTTTTTATTTGATTACCTCTTTTGGGTAGGTTTCAGCAATTGTTCCCAGCAAAAGAAATATGTTCCTGAGGCCCAAAGGTGTGCCAGTTTTACCACAGAGACTGTCTTGTCCTGTCTGACATCCAGACCACCAGCTCTGCTGCTATGCAGGAGATGCCCTCATATACTGGCATGGATAATGACGAAAATTACTATTCAGCTCTTTAGACCTGTGGCTTCCCACATCTCTGGCTTGTTTGAAGTACTGTTAACTAGTGGCACCAACTGAAATACTTCCTGCTTTGAACCACATGATGCCTAGTTTAAAAACAAGAGTAGCAAAAAGTAAATGGAGTTTAAGTTTGTTTTTCTTTGATTTCTTCTAGTACTCTATCCAAGAATTCCTTGGAGAGCTCTTTGCACCAGCTAGAATGTCACTTTACATGGTCTTTGCCAAAGGAGGATGTGGATCTTGATGAGCTAGAGGACAAAATAGTCAATCAGACAGAGTTTTTAATAAAAACAAACATCACAAATTATAATCTACTATCCTATGTATGCTACCTGAATAATTCAGAGGAGAAGGCCCTGAAAAATCTCCAAAAAGCTGAAGAGGAGATTAAAAAAAATCATCCAGATGAAGTTGCCAGGAGAAGTCTTGTTACCTGGGGAAACTATGCCTGGATCTATTACCACATGGAGAGATACGAAGATGCTCAAGCTTACGTAAGCAAAGTGGAAAACAGCTGCAAAAAGCTTCCAAGTACTGCCAAATGCAAGATTCAGCTTCCAGAGGTCTATGCTCAGCAAGGATGGGCATTATTAAACTTTGGGAGAAAGTACTATGAGAGAGCAAAGGAGTGCTTTGAAAATGCCCTGCAGAACGAACCCGACGACCCAGAATTTATCACTGGCTATGCAATAACATTGTATCGTTTGGAAGATGTTCCTGACAGTCAATATGAAGGTCAAAACCTGTCCCTCAAGCCCCTGAAGCGTGCAGTGGAACTGAATCCAGAGGATGTTTTCAGTAAGGTATTACTTGCATTAAAACTTCAGGATTTAAATCAAGTTGATGAAGGGGAGAGCTACATTGAAGAAGCAATGCAGAAAAATCCTTATGTTCCTTACGTCCTGCGATATGCTGCCAAATTTTACAGAAGGAAAGGAGAAGTGGACAAGGCAGTGGAGATTTTGAAAAAGGCCCTAGAAGTGACATCAAACTCTGTCTTTTTGCATCACCAGCTAGGACTCTGCTATAGAGCAAAGATGATTCAGTTAAAACAGGAAAGATACCCACCTCAAGACCAAGTGGATAAGCTCATCCAGCTTTGCATTTTTTATTTTAAAACAGTGACGGAACGAAAGACAAAATTTTTTTCTGCCCACATGGACCTAGCAAATATGTATGCAGAAGGAAAGATGTATGAAGAAGCAGAAGAGACATTTCAGAAAGCATCTCGGATAAATATTCTATCCAGTCATGATGAACAAGTTTTCTGCTACCGCTATGGCAGTTTTCTTAAGTTTTGTAAGAGGTCAGACTCTGAAGCCATTAAGTATTACATAAAAGGGATAAAAATTAGAAAAGATTCTTACATGTCCCATAAGTGCGGAATGGCTCTGAAGAAATTGTTGGAACGGAGAATTCAGAGAGGTGTAGGAGACGCAACAGATTTTGGTACACTTGGACTTGTTCATAATCTACATGGTGAGAAATGTGAAGCAATTGAGTGCTATCAACAAGCTCTTGCATTGTGTCCTGACAATGAAGAATATCTGAATGCATTATGTGAGCTGCAACTCTCCATCTAATGCTAAAGCTGCCAAAAGTCCTTCACAGGAAAAACAAACTAAAATAAGAAAAAAAACAAACCTCACAACCAAAACCCACAACACCAAACCAAAACCCACAACACCAAACCAAAACCCTAACCCAATGACATTTCAACAGATTCTCAAAACTTTTTTCTCCTTTTTTTTTAAGGTTATAATCACATGAAACAGCTGGTGGCATCACTTTCTGGTGATAATACAGAAACTGCTGATGATTGCTGTTCATTTGTTTCTTCACTCACCAACAGAGAGCATGCTTGGAAAGACTAAATAACCATTAAGCTATTGTAGTCTTCACTGCTAACACTGGTAGAAAAATTGTGTTTAAGTGATGGTCCATAGAACACAGACATTCTAAGCTGGAAAACAGATCTTACTTTCCACCGATGAAAAGATAATGGAATTGCATTGTGGTATTTCAAATATCCACCTCAAGAGCATGAACATATACAAACAGAATTCATGATGCTTGTTCAAATATTAAAAATGTCTCTCTTTCAGGGTTATTTAGAATAAATTTTGATTAATACTTGTTTACTACCTTCTATGTCATTTAACTATGAAAAATAACTATCGTGTGGCTAGCTCACTGGAAAGCTTAAAAAACATGTATTATTGTAGTGAACTATTAAAGAACATTGCATACATCAACTGTTGCTTCCGGTATCTCTCTGTTGACCAGTTCTCATGTTAGTAGATGAAAGAAAAGGAAATGACAATGCAAAAAAGTAATAGGGATAAAGTTTTGGCAGGATATGAATGGGTCAGGAGATAGCCCCATTTATTTTCCCAAACTCTCAGCAAAGATGGCTTCAGAGGTGGTGCACCGACTAATTGAACTGTACACAACACAATATCTATTTGGTTTATGCCAAACCACAGACTCTGGAACTGCTACAGCAGACCTCTGGAGAGGAAGGAAAGGCAGCCTTTGAAATGCCAAATCAATGGCTATTTATAGCCATGCTTGGGAAACAAGCCAGGGATAGAAAACACACACAAGAAAAGTACTGGACATGGAGGGCAGAGCACAGCTAGAGCAGTAGCACGAGCACTGGAGAACTGGTCAGCAGAGCTTAAGAGGTCTGGGGGAAATGGGGTGGGTACCCACAGAGTCTATGTGAATGGAAGAACTGGCTGAAAGAAAAAAGAGAATGGGTGAAGGAGGTGATTTTCCTCAAATATTCAACTAAGTCAGTATTTCCAACATGACGGCTTAATTCCACAGTATCGTTCCTTGGTATAACAGATTATGGTGCTCAGGGAAAACTAATGCTATACTTCCATGACACTTCTGAGACCTAGCCAGTAGCGTAGAATGAAGCAAAACAGGTGAGAGCCCATCAGGAAGGATGCACACTTCTGTTTCCAGCCATCCTGGAGCATTCCTGACCTGCAACAGCAATCCCATCCGTGTACAGGCAGGATGACAGGCCCAAAGGAGTTAAAGATATGATGCCAGATCATGAAATATCAAGAAACCTCTCCCTCAAAGAATCTGTCATAATACAAGCAAAAGTGATCAGGAGCTTAACAGTGTACATAATACATTCACACATTCTTCCTAAGAAAGGGCTGGGGCAAAATACATCTTTGTTTTCCAGCCACCTGCCAGCTTCTCTCTTACAAAGTTGACCCTGCCTAGGGAACGAGCACAGAGGGAGGAGAACAGGAAGGATCAGGTGTAGAACTGACATACAGCTCCTGGAAGCTGGCAGGAACAACAGTAGGGTTGAAGTCAGGAACTGGTGACTACCTATCGCATTGTGCTCAGCTATATGAGCAAAAGGGTACGTTACGTGACCTCACTGCCTTTCTTAGTCTTGAGGCTTCTGACATCAGCATCACTGCCATCCAAACTCTCCCGAGGGCACAGCAGGCAGCAGAGAGGAATTTGAGTAAGAGGTGGTGCAGGTTCCTGGACCCATGGTGGCACATTTGTGTCTTCTCCACACCCTGCCACCAGGGCCTCTCTTACCTCCCTCCTGGAAAGTGAACCTTGAAGAAATAAGCAGGAATAAAAGGATTTTGAGAAAAACGTGGAGCCTGAATTTTTATGAATCTTTTCCACAGCAAAGAAACTGACCATGAGGCAGGGTGACGCAGGAAGTCTATTTATCGTGCCTTACCTTCTCTGTGCTCTGGACCGCAGGCCTGGCTGGGGGGTTGGTATGCGCACACGCTGCCCCTGGCGCTTGCTGCTGCTGCCCACCGGGTGGAGCTGCCGCATCGCCCGCGGGAGGCACCGGGAGGAGCCCGAGCTTCGGCTGCCGAGACGCGCACAAAACGAAACGTATTGTCCATCGGGCAAAACCAGAATCACACAGAAGCTGAACACCTCTCCATTCACACGCAAGTATAAATACATCACTGAAGCCTGCACTGGAGTGCGGGGAAAAAAAGGAGTGAAGATAACCCTGAAAAAAGTATACATTTATGGATCAGGGGCACCTTCCAAAATACATAAACTACTGGAATACACCAGAATAGTCCCATGGAAGAAGGTATTACATATTGAGGTGACCCTGACTAAGGACTTCATTTTGCTGACATGAAGGACTGTTACAGCTTAACTTAAACAAGCTCTTCCTTCCCACAGAAATTTGTAAAACTGCAGAAAGCAAACAAGAAATTATTGTGACAATATAAAATACACTCACCACGTAGTAGCACAGATTACCATTGTTCTTCAGGAGAGAAATTGTTGTCCAAGCTGGCAGAAATATTTCAGGCTCAAAGTATTCTCTTCTTTTTTTTTTTTTTTTTTTATTTGTTTTCCTGAAAAGAGGGGGGTTTTTTCAACAGAAAGTGCTCAACTTTTTCCAGGGCTGTTTTCACACTTCAAGACACAATTTACTAAATGTTCCAAAGCTGATCTGATAAAAATTATCACTAGAACAGAAGCAATTTCAAAAGAATGATTATTTCCTCATTTCAAACCTCACGGAATGGAAACAGATGGGATAACTTCAGTAGTTGTAAGCAGTTTCACTTAGACTGAATTACTGTTCACTGCACAGAACAAAGTATTATCCCGGGCAGGATTAATTTGAGGTAGGATCTGTCTGCTTCTGTCTTGGACAGATATTACCCCAGCCAAGTCAGACCACACTGTCCCAGAAGCCAGGCAGGCTCAGCAGTGCAATGCTCCATCCAAGCTTCTATCCATCAGTACTCAACAGCACTGGTGGGAACATGCAGTATTAGCCAGAGAAATTGTTCACAGCTAGCCCAGGTACCACTGCACTGTGCCATGCCAGGAAATACCCACCGTGGAGAACAGCCTGAATATCATAACTCCTGGAAACAAAACAAAAAAAAATTCAAATACAATAAATAATTTTTTTAAAAATGGTTTAATCCAGAGACTTCTATAATGTGCCACCTAAAACATGTCACACAGAAGGATGAAGATGAGCTGTTCAGTTTGGGTTATATGGACCAGGGGGTAGAAGTCTGGCATGAGGCTTTGCAAACCTGGATTGTATTTCTGTTTCTTCCACTTGCAGGTGATTCCTTGTTATGCTTCCTTCCTTCCTGAGGAGATTCATGACAGGGCTGATGTTTCACGGTGTGTTTCATGCACAGAAAGCATCATTCTGATGTATAAGGTTCTGCCCATTGACGTAATTCAGAGCAGAAACTGTTAGAAAACCCTGAAATATTTCCACCATTTTCTACAAAAGACCTCCGTATAAAACCAGTTGAACGTCTTCTGCTAAATTAGATATTTAGAACAAAAAATACTGCCTTAAACACATAAACAGAAAAAATAATTTTAAAAAAGCTAATGAATATGTTACACAGTATTGTTTACTAGGATATAAATTCATATAGTGTTATTCCAACAAGCTTCTACAATATGCAGTTCTGTCATAAACAATTTCTGGCATGTTACAATGCGGTAAACAAAGTAATTCAATTTTTATAAAGTAAATGACAGTATCAATTTATAACTTGCTGAAATAAAAAATCTTATCTTCTCTGTAGACCGTACTATTCCCTACTTTTTTATATTAACATTTTGCATTAAGATCTAAATATCTTCATCACTACTAATTAATAAATCAACTTTTTTACCTCCACTTCCCCCCTCAGATGTGCATGTATTTCCTAAATGATTAAGAAATATTCACAGATTGTTTTTGTCTTTTTTAATGACCATTCATTAAACCCAAAATTAGGGCCCAGGGGTCAACTGCCATGCAGAGCTGAAAAAAGGTTAAGTCATTAGTTTCAAGCAGTTTTTGCACTCCCATCTCTTACTCTGTGGTCTGTGTACGTAGATCATGCTACTGGCTCTGACCACACTTCTGAGGCAATGCAGAGAAAAATGCTTTGAGCACAGACAACTGAAGTCAAACAATTTTAATGTTATATTTGAAGTATGCATGGATAATAAAACTACTTGATACACATGCTATTCATATATATATAAAAATACATTATATCCCTATGGCTGCACTCTTGATCTAAATCAAATTGGTGAACATCAATCTATGTTGATTTCCCTTCTGAGTAACAGAGTGGACTAGGACACCATGAGCAACCACTGAATACACTGCAGATGATTAACAAAACTATGAGTGTTGATAAAAATTATTTGGACTCTGATCATTTGCAAATAACCAGAATGTAGCTTGAATAGCAACAAAACACAGAAATGGTCCACACTGCAGAACATGAAGTTCCTCCATCACTGACAACAGTTTCACTCTGGAAATGTAGAAATGTCCCATTATTTATTAAATCATCACATCACTAATTTTCCCCATGAGCTACATTAAGTCTATAGCTCCTGTGAAGCAGACAGCTGTAGTATATTCCTCACACAAGTAGTGGGAAAGCATCAGCAAATCCCAGCTGTTGTGTTCTGGTCAAGTGACCTGATCAGCTCTTCAGCTGGCACAAGTGACTAATTCGCACCATCTGAAGACACAGCTCCAGGGTCCAAGAAGAGACAGACTTGCCACTGGAATATGTAGAACCACCTCTGTCTGCCAACATCCTCTTTACTAAGAGTCTGTTGAGTGGACAGTTTCTCAGTCATATTCTTGCACTGACTCTAAATGTCTTCAACAGCTTGCTAATTTTCCATGAGGAAGAGGTTCTGTATTTGGAAAAAAACCACAAGCCTCTCCTCTTGCCTCCTGAGCTGCTCTTGGGCTTCTTCCAGCTAATGCAGCTAAAGCAGGTTTGTCGATCAGCATGCCCTAGTTCCCTGGCACAAATTTACTCCTCGATAGTAGAGGAGCCACAGCATCTCTTCTATCCTTCCAGACAAGGAATGTCAATGTTTAGAAATTCAAGCTTGAAAGATATCCAGGAAAAAAAAAAAAAAAAAAAAAAAGCAGCAGCAACCATCTCAAAATTTTGGTGTAGGGTGCTTGGGAAAGTGGGTCTAAAACCATATTTGAAATTAAATTGCACCTTACATACAAAATTTAGACACACTGTACAAATTAAAACTGCTTCAGAGATACTTGCAGCATAAATCACATTTTCCTGCCAGATTTTCCTAAAATTAAAATAAAAGTAATAAAAAAGCTTTGCTTTGGTTTTTGAAACAGTTATTTCCTAGAAGCTTAATGCAGACTGAAGTATGAAGAAATATAAAGGTTTTTTGGTGGTATGATTAGTCCACTGAAACAGACTAGAACACCACCAAAAAGCTTATTTCATTAACACAATAATACAATAACAAAACTTAAACTTTCTCATTCATTTTTGGTGACTGATTACTTTACAGTTGTCTTTTTGTTAAGAGAAAATTATCATATTTGAGATTACCTGTGGATTCTATTTAATACATTTAAAATAAATCTCTGAACATTTGTATCTACAAACTCTATTTTCAGTCTAGCTTTCTTCTATCACTGCATTAATTTGGCATGACTGTTGCTGTATGTAGATTTTAGCCAACTAAAACATGACAGAAAAATCTAATCAAGAGAAGCCTTGTTCCACAGGAGTAGTATCTTCAACAGCGTAACACTCCAGACACATCTCTGTCTCAGTGCTGAATCCTGATGGCACCTGTCATCTGTTGTCGTAGCTGTTTGTATCCACAGCCAAAAATTCAACATCCTTCTGGTCTAATTCTGCTGTGACAGAGTAAGCTATTGCTCCATTTGTCCAGATGTGCTGTTTGGTGCCAGTATCATTGGTGAGTGACTGCAAATGTGTTCTTTTGATTCTCTGTGCTAGTCTCGCAAAGCACAATAACGTTGAACTAAATATCATAGAAAATCCACACAGAAGGAATGATGCAGTGTAGCTGCCAGTTGTGTCCACAAGCCAACCTGTAGGAAAACAAACTATGTGTTTTTTAAAAAAGGCCCACCGAAATTCTGGTAATTTAAAAATCATGTGATCAGCAAGAGTTTTATGAACATCTGGAGTTATCACATATAAATACAATCAAACAACGCAGGTTTACATCACCATCATTATACTTTCACCTCCTGGAGCAGGGAGTGATTTGTCCTCAGCAGGCAGATAAGATTTTTTTTGTTTTTCCTTTTGTTTAGAGGCCAAACCGATGAGAAAAGGCACAGCAGTCATCAGCACAATACTAACTATACCTCTTTCAACTGCATGGCTTTAACTGGCAGTCTTTAGACATGCTTAGAGAGCTCTTGGGTTAAATATCGTGTGCGTGAGATCCTCATACAGAAACATCTACTGAGCTATGCCCTAGGCTCATGCATCACTTAAAATAGTTTCATTTCGCAGTATTTTTTTGCTATGGAAAATTAAATTAAAAGCTTCAGAAGCAGAGATTAATTATGAACAGATGAGAAAATATGCAAGACATATATATATACTGTTGTATATACATTGTTGTTTGAAAAAAAGATCTCTGTCCTTCCACAATATTCAGTGACAGTCAGATATTACAGTGATGAGCTTGTGACCAAATACTAGTGAAGCTGACTTACCCACCTGCTCAAAGTAATTTGGAAATGAAAAAATCAAGTCCATGGGCACAAAAAAAAGCTCCACCCTTGGAATGAAACTCTCTTTAGGTTACATTTTCAAGACTTTGTAACTTTGCAGTGATATCTTTTGTTTCTTCTACTTGCACAATTTCTGAACTATGTGAAATGGTGATGTAACAGCGCTTAGAAGCCCCATTCCATACAGTTTTCTTTTCTAAATTTCAACTTGCTCTATATGTAGAAGTCATCCCATCAAGACAGGGCTTAAATGAGATCTAAAATATTATGAAGGTCTAGGGATGAAATTTCCCAGCCCAGGGGCTATCTCCACATTCAATGTACATTTGCTCTTCTTCCTCTCCTTTTTACATTGCACTGGTAAGTAAATTAGCAGTAAGATTATAGGAAAGTCATTTGTGAACTGACCTGCAATAGGTGGGCTCACTAGATATGGTATGGCATGCAGAAAATACACGACACCCAGTGCTGATGATAACGAAGAAGTTCCCACTACATCTGCTGTCACAACAGGGATCAGCGTTACATAAGCTCCATCGAAATAGCCAAAGGTAAATGAGAAAGGCACAAGCAAAGGGAAGTTTTGGAGAACTGGCAGGAAAAGACAACAGAGGCCATCCATTCCCACAGCAAAGAGGTAGCAAAAGTGCCGATGCTTCTTCAGACACCTGCAAATTTCAAAACGCAAAAGATTATCACTGGACACAGCATCTCGGCTCTATGCACTGGCAAGCAGCACTTCACTCTCTCTCTCTTTCTGTCTCTCCTATATAGTTCACATTTAAGTTTGTTTTCTTACACAGCCTTTAAGACGAAAAGCTCAACACTGATGAGCCCAGGCAGGGAAAGCTGCCCTCCTACGGCTTCAGAAACATCTAGTAAGCAGTAGGCCATGCCGCCTGCCACGTCCTTCAGGCTGCCGCTAGTGAGGGAGCCACTCCACCGCCAGGATTTTGCAGCTCTCTGAAGTTTCAATGTTCAAAGCAGTATTCCATGAGGCTCTACATCCCAGCTCAGCAAGGCGCTCCCAGTATTACACAAAAAATATTGCAGTATACCTTTCTTAGTTGTCATCCTTTGCATCAGCCTTTAAACAGTTTAGCCAAGTAAGATGGCAATGCCCTCTCCCTGCTCCACAAAACCAATGACTGATTTTTTGCACAAACTGAATACACACAAAGAATGTGTCCTTTAGAATCAAAATCCTTCTTAATTTAGCCAGTCTTTACTGATGTTACAGATGCTGCACACAGATGTTTGCAGCGAACTGAGTTAGAAAAGCATATACCAGAAAATGTGTAACAATTTTAGGTCAGTTCTTCTGAGTATGTGCCTCACAATGTTGGGCAAGACCCTTAACCATAATGTCTGCCCCTCCCCAGCAGCACAAAAGAGATAGAAAGGCAGAGGAAGTAGAGCGAGATCCTCTAGGAAATAGGTACAGAGGATCGCGCTCAGCATACCTCAGGCAGAGGGTTACATTTCCACTGCCAAATGCAAGAGCTTTGCACAAACACATCTGTTCTTCAGAAAAAAAGGCAAAACCAACCAACCAAAAGCCAGCAGAATGCAACAAACTCAGAAGAGACAAAAACATTAAATACTAAGCATTTCTGAAAGTTAGACTGTATGTTGTGGGGGTTTTTTTTAAGTTAGTTTTTTTTTAAGCAGGATATATACATCCTGCAAAAAAAGGTCCATAATGTTAACTTGTACTACACCTCGCTGGCGTCCAACCCCCCACCAGCTAAAGAATACACGTGCTTAGCTGTCAAGCATTACCTTCTGTCTGTTAGCCATCCGAAGGTGATATTGCCAATGATGTCTATGACACCCAGTATAGACATGAGAAAGGCAGCCTGGTGATGACTCACTCCAACGCTCAAAGCATAAGGCACTAGGTAGACAAAAAGAGGGCTACAGCCATATGCCATAAATAAAACTGACACTGCCAGCACCATGAAGCCTGGCATCAGTAAAAAGTCATATTCCTTCCATGAACAGTAGCATAACCATTCATGAGACCACACTTTGATTAAAGGTGAACAGATGGATATTTGCTTTAAGTCTCGTTTCTGTGCTTCGGGGACATAATCCTGGTCAAGAAACTCAGAAGCGGTTTTACGGTCCTCCTTAAGAGCAATAGGCCGCATCAAGGCACCACAAACACAGAGGTTTAAAACAAAACCTCCCAGGATGAGTAAAGCTCCATGCCAGGAAAACTGCTCGATTAAGAGCTGGACCACAGGGGCCAGGATGAAGGTACCGATGCCACTTCCTGACATGGCTATTCCATACGCCAGAGCTTTTCTTTTGTTGAAATATTTGCCCACCATTGCGATGGCTGGAGAATAACAGAGTGCAAACCCAAGTCCTAGAAGAGAAAGCACAGTGCAGATGGCTTAACACTAAACACAACATACGGAACACATTAAATTCAACCACATATTCTACATCCATTAGCACAAATGAATAGGAAGCTTTTTTCAGATTCTGTATCACCAGCCCGGTCACAGTGTGAAAAGAAACCAGGATGATTCTTTTCTTCCACTGTCAGGGTCCCTGACTTGACAAACCTAACAGATCATCATTAATCCACGATAACAAGGCTCAGAAAGAAGCCATGGGGTTCACTTAACAACATCAAGGAGGATCAATAAACATCAGAGAAATGGTGTGTCAGCCTCTCCTGGATGAAAGATGAGGTCTTGCCCCAGGGTCTTTGCAGATGCTGGCACTGGGCACACTGTCCTGATGGGGCACTACTTTGTATTTCAGTCTGTTGCAACCCTGAACATTAATTTTCAGCTCTCTGAAACACAGTACAAAGAGTCTGTCTCTGTTACTAATATTCTACAATAAACCTTTTTTAGTCAGTTAAATAAACCCCATGCATCAGTTGCTTGGAGTCCTGACCATTTAAAATCCCTGCCTAAAAGTAAAAAAAGAGGAAAAGACTCAAAAAACAAAGCTATGTCCAATTTTGTAAACAAATAAGATCCATCTCCTGGACTCAGAGAAAGATTGTGGTCTCTGCTGCAGAGCCAGAGAGCAGATTTTTAATCATCAAATGCTTGCCATAACACTGAAACATGTATTTCTGAATCAGCCACAGAAAGGAGTTCCTGACTAAGGTTTTGGAGCATGTCCTACCCTTTGAGAGTAAAGCAGTGCCCAGTGCCTTTGGCAGAATGTGCCAACAGAGCAGATAATCACCTGGCACTGTAACCAGCTTGCTACATCCTCCTCAAAGGCTGCACTGTGCGGGACAGGCTTTAAGCCTGCCAGGAAGGGCTAAGGGCATTAGAGGGACTCTGGGCAGCAGCTGCCTGCTCTGGGACCTCGCAGGAGACGAGGGGAGGACCAAGGCACAGAGGTGGGGCTGGACTCAAAGCAGAGCCAGAGGAGCAGCTCAGATCTAGACATCATCACTTGAGAGCTGTGAAAATCATACTCTATTTTGTGTACACACCAATTATTTTTTAGTTGAGTTGGCAGGGGGAAATAAGTCCCAGAAAGGCCAGTAAATGTCCTGTGAAAAGTGGAAATACAAAGTTTGAGGCTGAAAACTTTTTCATACCTCTTAAAAGGAACTTTGCTAGTTATCGCGACTCCCCTGTCTCACCTCTGCTTCACTCCTCACAGTTTCAAGTCCAACAGCTTTTCTGGATTTAGACCTTCACCAGTTATATTCCCACCTCCTCTCTGGGTTGGGGCACTACCTCTAGCCTTTACCAACGGTTCAGAATTGGCTCTTTACAACTCCACATCCAAAGTCCAACTGCTTTTTCACCTCAGTATTCACTGCAGTTCTAGGAAGCCTCTGTGGCATTAGCATGGTATGTGGCACAGTCCCGTAAGTTACAAGGAACCTTTTTATTTGTTATGAATACATTTGTCAAAGATTAACACTGTAATACAGGAGTGACAAACTATAAGAAGGATTTTGTTTTTTTAAAAGAACAAATAAGCTGTTGGCAGCATGTGAACTGCAGTAATCCCACCAACTTGTTACTAAACACAAGGGAACCAAGTACAAGGGCTTACATCACCGTGGCTACCAGGTCAGTATTAACGAGGAAGGAATGTCAGTGTGACCACGGGCACCTCTCAAGTTTCTCTGTGCACAGCAAACACAGGAGATAGGACAGAGCAAAGATATTTGTTACCACCATACCTGAACACAAATGGAAGAACTGCTACAGCAACACTACCAACCAGCAATTTCTCTGCTTTTCAAATAAAATCAATGCAGACAAAAAAGTAAGGTACACAGCTGAGGTACCATGTATTCACCCAATGCCTACTACCTTTTGACTGAAACTTTTCTTAAATATGCAAATATTTCAAAATATTTAAGAATATATATAGGAATCTAATAAGTCTAGAACTCCTACCATTACAAAATCCTCCCATATCACAGGCAAAAAAGAAAACATTTTTATCTATCACCTCCAACAGCAGTCCTTCTGGACCTCCCATAATTTCAGAACTTAATCCACAGTCCTCTCTCCAACAGAAATTAGAGAGTTAATTTTGCAGGGTACTGCATTTGGACTGTACAAGAGTCACTGAGTGCTGAAGGCCTCAGAGGGAAGCCAAAGCCTCTCATTTACAATGAGGGGAACAGGTTTAAGTATCTCTATTGACCAGTGCGATGGCATTATGACATGGAGAAGAGATCACCCCTCTTGAAAGGGAGTACTACCATTTCTAACATTCCTGTGTTGTTTTCCTGTCAGGAACAAAGTGGCTGAATGCCTCCTACCTGTAAGGACTCCTAATGATAAGTAGAGATGTTCCAGGCTGGTGGCGAATGAACTTAAAATTAGTCCAGTAGATGCAAGCAGACCTCCTAGCATGATACCAACTTGGCAGGATACATGATTACTGATTAAACTCCCAAGTGGGGCTTCAAGGAAACAAATAAAGCTCGTAGTTAATGGCAGGTCCTCACACACAGTTTGTTGCAACAGTCATGAAAGAAAAGGAAGCAGAAGGTAAGCAGCAATCACAGCTACACAGTGGTCTTCCAACATCCCCCCTATCACACTAAAAAACTGAAAAATCCTTTTCCTGAAAGTCAGGTCAAAACTGAAATTTACTGTAGCTTTCTCAGCAAAAATTTTAGAAGACCGAAGTCATTACAGGACACAGCTACTCTATGGTTTTTGGAGTCAGGAGAAGCCACAGTGACAGCCCACACTGTTCATTACTCCACACTTGCTGAGACTTTCCCCTGCCAGGAGTTTGGGCATTCCCCCCACTTCAGCCCTCAGTAACTTCAGACATCCTTCCTCACTCCTCCCTGGCTTTGTGGGCTCCGTGTCAGACCCAAGCAGGAAATGTCTCATCTTTTGGACTGCCTCCAGAGTTGCGACCCCTTTCCTGCACTTCCCCAACACTGATGCCTCCCAGATCACCCTGCCTCTACCATGGGGTGTCATCATCAGCCCTCTCCCCCTCCAATACTTGCAATGCCAGGGCAAGGACACCCTTATTTCTTTTCCCCCAAGATATAACCTAGCTGACAAAGAAGAGTTGCTATGTCTCATCCCAGCTGTGTCCCTGTGCCTTCATAGCAATTCTCATGAATTAACCCCCTTCCACAGGGTTAGAACGGATTTTCACCTACATGTGCAGTTTTAAAGAAAAACCATGAGAAATTCACTACAACTGCTACACTACTGCATGTAATTTTAATTAACACTGACTTTTAAGGGAAAAGACTATTTGTAAACATACAGGTTTGCCAAAAGGAGGATGACTGTGACTTGATTTCAAGGCAAGATGTACATCCTGTGCTAAGTCTCAAATATGTTTCTAATCAACAGGCAAAAGAAACACGTGCTCAGTTAGTAGCTCTCAAACACGACTTGTCCCACTAGACCTAGACAAAAGTACATTTCTGAAAACGTAGGTCATTTGACAAAAGTTCTGCTCCTTTTCTGTAGTATGAAGACACCCCCTTCCTGCTCAACTGTGCTGGGGAAAGCAGCTTGAACATACCATACCCCAGAGAGCCCACAGGATCTATCTTTCCCAGCTGACTCCAACTTGTAAACGTGCTAAAAACAAATGGAGCTACAGAAAAAGCAGCCACGGTCAGTCTTAAAAGGGTAATACACACCACAAAGCATCGTAGCACAGTCAACAATAGAGTGGATCCACGCCGTTCTGGCATAATCCTGCCCAAAGTATGCCTGGAACTCCACAAAAAAAATGGAGATGCACCTAGGAAAGAAAACATGAAAACCGATCTGTTGAACACAGGATTTTTACTGCACAGAAAACACTGGTGTTGCACTTCAGGTATGAAGAGTACCCACTTGAAGGTCTGCTTCAACTCCTAGGAAAATCCAGTCTGTGGTTTGCCTATATCCCAACAAGATGGAGAAATTTTTTACACAGTTTCTAAGGGAAACTGGAAATGAAGGGCTACCTTAGTGCATGAGGGACAAGACATGAAATGATGTGTGCAAGATGAATAATTCCAACAGTACTCTGTGTAAGACACCTAGGCTAGTGTGATTCAAACAAAGAATCATTGGTATAACTGAAATTGATGTCCAACAATTATCCCAACAGTGGGATTAGGCTGATGCAGAACCTAATCAGACAGATTATGAATATTATAATACCACATGTTTCTCACTGTGGTATCTGCTGCTACATTTTTATAACTAATTATTTTTAACTGAAATGAAATCAAAGTTGTAATTATCACCAAAAATTTACAGCCACATCATGATGTTGCTTTCTTGGTACACAAAGCCCCAGTTCTTCACTGAGCTGGCTGCTCGCTAGTGGTGGCATTCACATCTGCACAAACTGCCAGGGCAGGGCCAGCAAAGTACCTATAGAGACAACATTGCCTAGAACTATGTGTTCATGGATGCACAAATGCAAAGCAAGTGAAAAACAACTCCTCCCGAGCTCACGGATCTGCCAATAGTTTATTAAAATGCTTCCAGGAGAGGTTACTTTGCTCTGCTTAATGAGTGTTACTTTCTACCTGTCTCTGCAGGAGAACAGATTAAAAGGCTGCATAGTTTCATTCTGGTTCTCAGATCAGCAAGAGATCCCTTGTCTCTCTCTCTTTTTTTCCTCCTGCAAAACAATGAACAATCACTTCCCTCAGCTTTTTTTCTTGCACGTACTTCGTTGTTGTATATACTCTAAATGGGTGTCAGCCACCAGATGATTTCTTGGATGTAGCACAATTCACACACGAAAAAGGATTTAAATTCACTATGAAATCTCTACTGTTATTACAGAACTGGCACATTTGCATACATAAACTAGCACTGTGTCAACATTTCCATGCCTCTATGCGGTTGACTCCAAAATCCTAGACTTTAGATCCCTAAAATCGGCAACTTTATTTTGAAAGAAATATAAAATTTAATATGAAACACTGTATTTACATTATACTGACTGTCCCACAAGACATTCTTTCAGTGTTTCTCACTTACCAGGGTGCCTGTCTCTCTGCTTAATATAGCTTAAATGTCCATGTTCACACACGCCAGGCTCCTCTGTCTCCAGTCGACATCAAAGTCACCCAACAGCAGCTGTGGAAGCCATCTCACCCCAGATGTATACGTTATGTTTATGCAAGGCAGCAGTCTATTCCTGTTCTTTCTATTTTTGAGAAAATATGTTCTGCATATTTCAGATACCAGAAGGGTATAGCGAGGGGCCTCCTCTCTAGGGCACAGACCTTCTCAGCTAGGATGGTACCTGAAATGCTCGCAGGAAAAGGGGGTATTTACAGGTTTCTCAGGTAGACTCAGAAGCCAAGCAAATCCACTGGGACTAGCAAAAATGAGCATGGCTGTGGGGTCAGAGGGACACAGTGGACCCACACAGACCTTAGGTGATTCCTCCCTTCCCAGCCAAACCACCACAGCCTGAAATAATGCTGCCTGCCCCAGGCTTTGATTCTGCACGAAATCAAGGAGAGGGTGTTGAGAGATAGAGCAGCTGTCAGAGGAGGCGAGACTAAAACCAGAGGGCTCTTAATCCCTCAGCCATCCCCACAGCCTTAGAGATTTCTGAAAGCCTTAAAAAAAAAAAAAAAGCAGCAAAAGAGAGGTTTGTACGTAGCCAGAATAACTCCCGCAGCTGTGGGACACTGGGGGAGATCCCAAATCCTCTTCCTAAAGGGAAACAAACAAACAGACAAAAGGGTAATGCCACAAACAGGTCCGAAAGAGAAGAAGCAGCCCCTTTACCTTGTTACGGCCCTGGTACAGATAGTGACAAGGAAGCAGCCGGCGACGATCATCCAGCCCCAGCCCCCGTCGGGAGGGCCTGCGTGCGGGGCCGGGCGGGAAGAGGCCATGGTGCAGGCTGGGGCAATTCCTCCCTGCTCCCCGCCTCGGTGCCCGGGGCTGACACGGGCTGGCCTGCCCAGCGCGGGCCAGGGCTACGTGGCACATGGGTTACTGGCCATCTGAAGAGAGAGAGAGAGAAAAAACAGGCAGAGAGGGAATCAGGGTACATTGCATGCACTGTGAAACTGCGAGGCTGGGCTAGGACATACTGCTTTGGCCTTACCCCATCAAAGTGGCAGGTTTCTTTCAAACACGACTTATGAAAATTTGCTGGGAGCAAGAACGCTACCAGGATTTGGCCCTCTGTCTGGTTTAATTTATTTCAGGGTAATGTGCCCAGCAGTTACATCCTAGCACATGATACCTGTTTTCCCCACCAATGTCATAACGCATACATGTAAGTCACATACCTACTGGTGCCAGTGACTGCAGCTCCCCACTGCTCACACCAGTCCCTGGCATGAACTGTATTTTCAATTGCAGTCTCCACTCAACGTAACCGCGCTTTCTCGTACACAAATTAGCACAAAATTTGTGTTTGAGGGAATACGGTTTTCACCTTTGTATGGAAAGGGAAAATTCACTGCAAAATCAGAGCAGATCTGATGATGAGATGACCTGATTGTTCTCATGAGCCAACCTCAGATTAGATGAAAGCTGTAAGCAGGCAGGACATGGTGACTTCATTTTCTGAGCATGGACAATTCACTGAAGGTAGTGTCAGCATCCAGGCTAATAACATGGCCTCTAAATTCACACTGAGCACTGCAGGACATTACAGGAGACCAGATGACACCCACTGGACCCTGGATAAGTAACTGAGTCATGTATGTTGCAATAGTCTTGCTTATGTGTCACCAGCAGCATGGGATCAACAGCTCTTAGTCCTTTCTGCATCGATGGCTGCATGGCAGGACTTGTCAGGGCTAGGCCAAGGGACTTGAGACATCCCCTTTTGCTCAGTGTGGGAACATGCAGTGCTGCCTGTTAGTGCTGCATTTCAGATCATGTTTTTGCCATGACCAGCAGCCACCTAGTCCCTGGATGAATCAAAGATTTCAGATGTAAACAAACTATCTGGGATGTCTTTCAAGTTTTGCTTGGAGAGAAACTTCAAGTAGTGTCTACTGAATGCTAAGTATGCCACATTACCACTCACAAGAAGCACATGCTTCCCAGGAAATGTTACCTGTTACAGCATGTAAGAGGGCTGCTGAGCACTCAAAAGTGCAACTCAAGAAAGCAGATGCATAGCTAATGAGGTGCCTTCCCAGTTCCTGAAGCAGCTTAGCCAGGTGATGCTCAGGGCTTGGCTCTGCAAAGCCCAGAGCTCCCTAACCTAAAACAGCAGAGAACCCCAGAGCCAACCCTAAATATCACCTCAGGTGAACTTCTGAGAAGTAAACCTCTGTGTTAATATGGAGTCTAGCACAATAGGGATCTTCACTGCAGCATGAAGTATTATTACAATCAACATGCACTAACGACTCAGAAGAGAGTTCAGATATGATAAAAAGAAAATCTTCAGTGATATGCTTCGCTCATCACTTTCATGGCTCTGTGGAAAGATATACATTGCTCTCTGCCTGATTACATAAATGCTTCACTCTTCATATAAAGAACAGCCCACATTTCAAATGGCACCATCTGACACAGCTACAGTTTGGATTATATAGCAATGGTCATAGCAGCTCAAAGACCAATTAAGAATTCACAGCTGGGGTTATAAGAGCTTTTGTAAGCAGCTACCAAACCTGGTAACTCATGCATAGAGGCTCCTAAGTGAGTTTAAAGGGCCCCAGCTGGATGCAGTCTTCACAAGTTCCTTCCTACAGCTAATTAGAAAAACAAACCAAACCAACAACAAAAAAAGAAAGACAAAAAACCTCCCAGCAAGAACAAAACACACACACACAAAACCCAAACCAAACAAACACAAACCAAAACCAAACCAACCACACAAAGCAAATGAGATTCAAATGAGTTTAAGATTTCAAACCTCATCTTTGAGGTATTCAATTGCTGGGACTTAATATACATAAAAGATCAATAAAAGCTCTGGAATGGAGACTAAGACAGTTTGCCTTTTCTGACATAGCTTTCTAACACACAGCATGATCTGCCAGTGCAACTAACAGAGCTTTCTGAACAGTCTCTGCGGGTGCCCACATGACCCCAACAACAAGCCTTGTAAAATTCTGCTTGGAGTGTAAAGTTCATTTTGTGACCTTAGCTATTTGCTTCAGGACAAACATACAGCAGTGCCAGTGTGTACCCACACCTTCCTTCCCTCCCCACTATGTTCTGAAACAAACTTTGACACAAATACAGACAAACTGAGGGGAAAAAAGGTACACCAGATTGGCTAAAGGAATAAGAAGCCCTATAGGCAAGTGTAGGATTACTCAAAAAAACCCCAAACCATCTATGAGGGAGGCTGAAAATTCACGCAGTCAGAAGTTAGTTAGTTGATGCCACACACATGATACGGAAGACCCATCGATGGACTTGCCACCTGACACATACATTCTGTATTTGCCTTCCAGCATGTGCTGCAAATTTGTGGACAAACAATATATCTCACATGTTGAATCCATTCAGACAACCCTGCCTACCAATGGACACAAACAGCAAACATTTCATGAGGTTAGAAGCAACTGAAAACAACCATATTGTAAGAAATTCCTGGCCAACATAGAAATAGACCAGCCAACCCTCCCTTAGTAGGATCAGTGCAAACCTCATCATAGCTCATGAACTAATAGACAAGTTAAATAATTGTTGCTGCACATCTAATAAACACTTACTATGTCAGCCTGGCAATTTTGTTCTATGGTTAGAAAACTTAAACTTTGCTTACACTCTGGTGCTGTTTTTCTAATTACCCAGATCATGGATAGTACAGACTGTGGGCTCCACAAATGAAGTTGAACAGGCAGAAAGCACATACTTTGTCTGAGCAATCATGTCCTTCCCTACCTTGGTTTGCTTTCATGTTGCATCTTTTTCTTAACCTTTCTGGTGCAGGATGAGACTCTTACTGCCTATCTGCTCCACGTTTAGCACTCTTAAGACCTGATCCCACTTGGCAGCAGTGGCTGTTACTGTAACATCTCTCAGACATGTATAAAAGTTCCTGCTGCTGGAGATGGCTAAAGGAAAGTGGGTTTAAAAGACAAGCTCATGAAAGAGGTCTGCGCTTTGCAACTTCTGCTAGGTAATTTTCACTGAAGGATTAAGTAAACGTGCTTTGCCATGGATTCAAAGAAAATGGAAGTGGGGTGAAGGCAACAAATTCTGCTGATTCCCAAGAAAGCCTTAGTTACCCAGCATGCTCTGACAGCTCACTACACAGGGATTCCGTTCCCCAAGTTAATACATCAGGCTTAATTTGGCAGGATAAATAACCAGTTACTTCAGCAGTTGTTTTTGAGAACCCTGGAAAAAAAAAAACAAAACAACTTCTGAGAATATTTCCCTACTCATTCTGCTCAGCTAGCAGAAAGAAGAGGGTGAGGTTACTAAAAAGGCACTACTAAAACCTTGCACCTCATCACAAGGTCCCTTTTGCTGGGGAAAGAAGCACAGAAATGCATGGCAGCCTAACAACTGGTCGGCACAGAAATGAGAGCCACTTACCTTTTAAAACACTACACACAGCCAGCAAAACACTCACTGTGCCCTCCGCCTGCCTCTCCTTCCACCATAAAGATTTTCTTCTTTAAACAAATTGATCCAATAATGATATCACAAGTGTGAAGATGTGAAGCATTGATGTGATGAAGGACAGAAGAATAGCAAGTATGGTCACACTGGCCTGGGGGGTTGCTTTTTTCCTACCTTGTCTGGCTGTTCCATTTACAATGGTGATGTACCTGTCCAGCTCCACCATCTCAAGAAATGCTACCTCACCTGCTGAACAGTGTGGATGCTTTTTGAAAACACTCCGTTTGTAGAAGGATATGGCTTCACTCAGAGGAACACAGGCACATGGTCAGGTTGGTATCACAGCTGCCCCATGGCAGAAGCACACAGCTCCCAGACCATACCGGAGTTTCTCACCCCACTACTTTCTGCTCCTTTGCACTATCCTGGCTACACAAAATAAAGTGGCTGTGCATTAAGATCTGCAGTATTTCACAAGTGTATGCAAGGATTTTGTGCACTTCATTCCAAAAGAGCTAGCCCAAATATGTACACCAGCATAATCAAGCACAGAATCCAACACTTACTTTTACCTGCTTTCTAATACAGAGATGCACGTGAGAGAAGAATGCGGAGACTCATCTCGAATTTTCTTCTGTAAGAATCATTATATACACATAAAACGTACATGCCAGCTGCTACCGTCACAGCAATGACAGGTTAGGCAGAGCCCAAGAAACTTGTGACAGTCTCCATGTCCAGGGCATACTCTCAGAACAGGTTCATTCACACCAATGAATTTAAACCTTATTTTTCTTGTGAACAACAATGTACACAGCTTTCAAGTCATTCTGAGAAGGTTCATGTAGATGAATTTCATGAACGAGTATAAAGCAGCTCAAGCATGTTCAGAAAGGTAATGGAATTGCATATATTTTCCACATTTACCACCCTATGCACCTGGCTCTAGGGCAGTCTTAATATTTTCCTATATTTACTCTATTCATGTAGCTCTAGGACAGTTCTACTATCTTTCTTACTTCTCTTGACAAGACTGTATCAGTTCTCAATTATTTGTAGTCATTTGCTACATTCATTCATGTTAACCTCCTGCTTTCTGTTCCCTTTACTCTCACTAGAAGAAGGGTAAAGAGAGAAAGAAAAATGTTAGATAACAACCAGAAACATTGTCTGTGCTATGTGACAACGGATCATAAGAAATACCTAAGATTAAACATTTAACATGTTTTGAAATAGATAATTTTTTAGGTTTTGAAGGATCAACAACGACCTTATCTGTAACAGTGTGCAATAAAGAAATGAGCTTAAACCAAGCAGCAGGTTAAAAGGAAGACAGAGAACTGGCAGAATACTGATTAACAATTAATAGGTGATTATCTTCCTGACACAGTTTTTTCTAATTCCACAGTGTCAGAGATGTCCCTTCCCCATTGACTACTGTCCTCTACAGAGACTGGACCCTAACTCACTTCCTACACCTCATCAGATACAGTAGAGCACATGTAAGTAGGATGCAGTATTTGTAAGAGGACAGACAACACTGACAGACACAGAACCTTCTAGCAACTGGATTGTTCAGGAATGGCACTTTTACAGCCTTCTTTTGCTCCCAACCCTCAGAAACTGCAAACCATGGGGTAGGCACTAAAGTCAGCAGTCTGGCAGGTAGATAAATTCCAAGTTGTTCTTAAATACACGAGAAGTAAAGACTCTGTACACCTCTTGGGGTTCAAAGGCTATTTCTAATCCAATATATTTTCTCCAATAAAGAGCTGTTCCATTCTGCACCCTGGGCCACCTGTTAAACTGAAAAAGTACAGCTCGTTTTGATTTCAGCAGAGTCTATTTATCAAGAGCTGTATGATTATGACTGACTTGTTTAAACACAACCCATGAGGTCCTTTCTAATCCTATGTTCCCAAATAAAAGTAACTCCACTGAGCATCTTAAGGCTGCTACTCTATTTCCTCAGCTTACTTCTCTACTTAAAAATGTCTCTGTCCAACCTCTAGATAAAACCAAAGTTTATGCTATTCTGAGAAGAGCAGCAGGCTGGTCCACTGACATTTTCCTTGTGCAAGCCAGTAAGCCTGAGGATTACATGTATCTATATAAGCAGGATACACATTCAGCTTCTCAGATCTCCATAAATTCAGTACCTCTTCAGCACTGTTTTAAACAGTTAACAAGAAGAACCACGTACCTGAAACTTCATTATGAGAATTGCACCAGAAACAAATTAAACAAACATTTTAAAAGAAAAAAACAAAACTACCCTGAATTTTAATTGCTGTCACTAGGACTAACACAGGAAGCATATTAAGATAGATTGTAATAACTTTTTCCAGTTTTTTATAACCTACCTGCATAAACCTGGGTGATTTATTCTGCAAATCTTTAACCTCTTTTATACTTTCAAAGAGGGGTTTCCTTATGATACAATATAAGGGCGATATTAATAACCTATTTGTATTTTGCAGTACTTAGAGACTTCTAATCAGAGAGCAGATGTCACAGTGCTAGGCATCAAATATCTAATAAAACTTGCCTGCCATTCAAAACGTATCAAGACAGAGAAAATCAATCATATAAGAGCTCAGTTTATTAACTCCCATCACTATGCTGAGCAGCAAATGTTCTTCGACGAGGGAGGGAGACAGCTGTTGAAGAGACAGACTGAACAGAGCATACATGTGGGAACTGGAGAAGCTACATGGAAACCCCAAAGATGTTAAACAGCTGGTAGAGAAGGGAAGTGCAAAAGGGGAACAGGTGAGTGGGATGGCACAAAAGAGGGGCAGGAATTGAGAAAACTCCTTTACCCAAGAACAAAAATTCTCAGAGCAGAAATGTGAAAAAGATGGTAAAAAGGTCATAGGAGAGCAAACATCCATTAGTTGCTCCTCTACCAAGAAGTGCGTCGCTGAGAAAGGAAGAGCCACACCAGCCTCCCACAACGATCACTTTGCAACGCTGGCTCCTTAATTTGTCAAATTTGCCAGAAATTGCTAAACCGAATAACATGGTAGGTCCCCAGCACAAATACTTACTGTCTGCTGAGCTGGTAGCACTCAGATGAAAAATGTAATGTGAACTTCCTTTGTCTCTGGAAACCATTGTTTGGGGCTAGCAGAAAACCAACAGCCTGACAGAAGGTGTCTACAGCAAAAGGTTAAGTGAATTATAACAGAACCCTTACATGTGATCCTTTAGCATCGTTTCTAGCCAGGCTAGTTCTTAAATAATACAGATTAATTACAGGGCGTAAAATAAAATACCAAATAATGTTTTTTGGGGAAAAACCCTTTGCGCAGAAAGCTTGACTTAACCTATTCAAACTCCACCTGGAAATATACATTTTTGATCGGCATTCTGAAAGGTTTTTAAACTAACAAGCACGCTACTCATCGTTGTTATTTTCATCGCGATAGAAAACAAAGGTGGCTCAACTACTTTCCTTGAATACACAGCTGTTACTGAAAACTGATCTGAGCCCATCAGTGTGCACAACCTTAGCATGGTTATGGTCACGGATATTCCATCAAACATGTATTTTCTCACTGACGGGAGACCTCTACTAATAGGCTAACTGCTAGCCAACAGCCACACTGCTGGGGATGGAAGAATTGTTACCAGAACTGTCTCCATTCTAACATCTTCATTCCCATTCCCGCAAATAAGTGAGAATAGCCAAAGATTGTTACAAAAAGTATCAGGGAACCTTTTGGGGATGAAATGATCAGTCCTTGCTACCCAATAACTATAATTACACAAGGCAACTCCTGTGACAACGTTTTCAAATTTTCACTAAGGGGTTGGTGATGACAATCTTATGCTCTCAACACACAGATGTGTCAGAATTTTCTGCTGCTTGTTATTTTTCTAATATCTCTAAGTTTTCCAATATTTCTCCCATCTATTTCTAATATTTATATTAAGCACATGGTGGGTAGGTGTTTGATGTGAAAGGTTTGTTTGTTTATAGTTACCTGTATGCTTACTGATTTATAATTATATTACATTTATCTGTTATTTTTGAGTTTTATCACATACCATTAATGACTAAACATTTTGTCAGGCACTTCTCATTTATGGTTAAACTGCAGTAGATGATAGTCCAATAATTTTCTGAGGCATCCCTGTCTGTATGAGGATCTGTGCACTTCTCTGGATCAGGCACTTATTAGTATCCATTATATCCTTAAAAAAAAATGTTAACATATAACTGTAATTGTAAATTCTGAAAAAGCTTTTTATTCAAATTGGTTTCTTGCCAACACTTTTCCCACATCTGGTATATTAATTTTTACATCTTAAGGAAAATCTTGCCCTGAGAAAGAATATCACTGCAAAGCTGCCATGGAACATGTGAAAACAGGACTTTTTTTCTCAGACCATTATGCAGTCAGTCTGTGGAAATGACTACTCTCCCCTTCTTTTACTGATTCTACACCCCAGATTCTACTTTGGTGACAAGGATGAAAAATCAACCTCTCTTAGGTTAGCTGACCTGGCAAAGAAGATACCAAGCAAATCTTCTGATCCCTCCAGAGGAAATTAGGATGTTATTAGGCATCTCAGGAGTGCTCAGGCACCAATACTGCAGCTATTCTTGGATAAAACTCAGGGTCTGAACACTACGAAGACATCTTCCTGCACTGACCTGGAAGTACCAAAGTCCACCCAAAAGCTGTGTTTGCTGTCAGCTTTTACATCTCATCTCTGATAATAAATCAATGCAGATGGACACCTGCTCCAGCATACATCCCCAGCGGGGCGTCACAGCCTGGAGAAGTGCTGGCAACCGTTCTGCTGTATCCTGGGAGAGCTGCCACCCTGCACTCAGACAGTCCTCTGGCAAAGGGGAAGCCAAGCAAGCAGAAGGCAGAACCATGGTAAACCAACACACCCTCACCTAGAAATCTCAGTGATATACTTAGAGAAAACACACTTGTACTTTACGCTCTTTTCAGCCCTTCTGGTTATGGAAAGGCCTTATATAAGTTAAGCAAAACTACTTTGGTTCATCAAGTCCTTGAGGTTCCTGGCTGGATTTTAGTGAAATGAGGAAACGTACTTAAGCAAAGACATCTTTTTTTCCATGTTCTTGAAGTGTTCAGAGCCTGAGTAGCATTGTCAGGTTTTTAACAATTCAAAAATACTTTTCACTGTTAATTTTCAAGATGGGAATCTTGGTGCTTTCTAAACAGAAAGGAGATAAGTATTTTAGAAAACAAATTCTGTACCTACAGAAAAATCTATCCAGAAGATTGCCTCTATTTATCTGATGTTCTATGGCTGTCGTTAGTGTCAATTCATCGTCTTCTCCTCCAATATGCAAGATTTGTTTGCAAAAAGCTAATCAGGCATGAAAAAGCAAGGCAAGCTTTTTCCTTTCATTCACATGAGGTTATGTTCTGAAATGAAGCCATTAGGATACTTAATGCCATACATGCTCTTCTAATGGGCAATATACAACACATGATAGCAAACTGTCACTGTCACCATTATTTTTCTTGGGAGGTTTTCAGCTGAAACCCTGAACTCTACAAAATTAAGATAGCCTTACTATTATTTCAAGGCCACTCTTAAACAATAATATTATATAATTATTGTATATACAATGGTGCATTAATATAATCCCCATTCGTTCATTAATATAACCCCCAGCAGGAATGGCAGAAAAAACTCTAAATACTACAAAGACAACAGTTTAAGACAAAACCCAGGATGCCTGCTGTTTCCTGAAGCTTCCAACAGCAATTACTGATGAATGTTATTTTACAGGGTTAGGTATTTCTGAGAAGTCATTGCACAGATCACATTTACTCTATTAATAAAAAAAGCATATAATCATGTATAATATATATTATATATGAATAATGTAGCCATAGGTACAAACCAATGAACACATCTCTGTACAAGAAGGCTTACATATGTGTCACTACACACAAACTTCAGAAAATAACAGGGAAGCTACTAAACTGGGAAAGAAGCATTAAATACTAAAAAGAAAGACATGGAAATGGAGGTCAATAGGAAAAACTTTTAGCACGCCATAAACCAAAAAACTCTGACTAGGAAGAACATATTTGACAGCATGCACATTGTGAAAACACGCATCTACTCACAAGTAACAGTTTGTGTTGGTGAAATCACACACTGCAAGTTAACAAACAACTAATGTGTCTTGGGCAGATTAGCACATTCTTCATGCTCAGTCTTCCATTCAGCCTCATGAAGCCAGCCATATTTCGCTAGATCCTTGCTTAATAGCGTTAAAGATTCTCCAAAAGCTAAAATAAGCTTTAAGAAGAGTGCCTTAAGTTGCCTCTGCTGAGCGAATACTGGTGCAGCTGCTTGATGACATCATTTTCAGGAACGATCAGCAGGAACTTTCCATGCTACTTAAGGGTGTACTTGCATTAATTACTATTACAGCCCAGAAGTACAGTTTCTCAGTTTCAAGCTAAAGAACATTTATCTCCATAGAGAATGTTTTTGTTTAGGTAAGCGAAACATGAAAAAAAAAAATGCTTGTTGTACTCAGCATATTTTACCTTTGCTTTCCAGATTTCTGTCCAGCTTAACTTGTTAAAATTTAATTTCCAATTTCATTTTCTGTGGTGTTCCCATGCAGCTCCTCAGCTTGTATCCCTCTCAGATCCACAGACACACAAAACTGTCAGCAAGATGAGTATTACAGTAAAGTGTTCAAACACACCTATGTTCCCATTTAAACAATAGGGATGTAACCGGAGAAAATGCTTGAAAAAATAGCTGTCCACAAGAAACGTGGGATTAGTTTAACTCACAAAAAGCACAAGACCAAGAACTCTGCAGCAAAGCACCCAAGGATACCTCTGGCAGAAAAACTAACCTGTGAGTAGGGAGGGAGAAAATTTACAGAAGAGAAGTTCGAGTTACATTAGTAATGAAACAGTATGTAGAAAAACAGGAAACTACTTTCCCCAGATTGTATCACATTTGCCTTTTCTCTTCAGCTGATACACTGAAAAGATAGCTATAAAAGGAAAAGAGCCCCATATGGACCACCAAGACAAGATGTTAGAGAGTCATCTTGTTAAATGTTAGACAGAAATGATAAGAGAGCCCATAAAAGGTGAAATTTTAAAGGACTTGGAAAGGGAAAAAAAGGAAGAGACTGATGCTAAGATAAACCCTTAGAAATTCATCTAAGAATTGGTCATAGAAGTATTTATAAAAATGCTTCATCTCTTTTTCCTATTAAGCCCAGTCCTAATTACAGCAGCTGAGAACAGCAGAGCATTTACAACCACAGAACCAGCCCCGTCTGTCAAATGTGGAAACCAAACAGTACTATCAGCAAACTCTCAGATGGAAACACTTCAGAAGCAAACTATGCAAGCTCTGTGGCTTCACATGATCCTACAGACTAACTGTAGGCCATTTATCACAGCATCTTGAACCACTGCATCAGAAAGCTGTTGGTACCATGCTTCTATAGGAGTTACGAGAAAGTCCTAAAAAAAACCAAGCAAACCCCCCCCAAAAAAAAAACAACCAAAAAACAAACAAAAGCCCAAAAACTTAGTTAGATTCCTTATTGACACTACTGATTACGGAGCCATCGTGAAGAAATCCATTTGTTAGCTGTTCAGACGGGACAGTCATATGAGATTCGTTTGGTCAAAGTCTCACCACCCATCAACTTGGGAATCAAAACACAAAAAACATAAAAGGAGGACTCAACAGTTATCCTCTTATCCTGTTACTCCAGCCAACCTTGTAACTGTCCCTTAACTAGATCCCGTTATCAATAATCCTTTTAGTGCAATCAGTTTCACTATAAATAGCTTATTACATGGATGAGAAAAGAAGAAGAAAAAAAATCTCATGAATGATCAGGCAACAAAAATTATGTCTAAAAACAATGTTTATATCTTGATAACACAGAGAATGATATTCCTTAAAATCTTCTCTAGGTGAAATTAAGTTTCTTCCATGAAAGAAAACAGGTCCTAGTGAATTTTTTCAAGAACATCTTCTATTTACAATGGAAATTCACCCCATCTAAGGAATAAACTATAACTATTACAACAACATTATTTAAATTGCATCTTCTGAATGACCTGAAAGAGTAACCTGGAGTATCCCAAAGAACAGTTGTTACAGGGAACTGTTGGTTCACCCATAACAGTAATCTACATCATAAGTACAAAAGGATAATTTTGATATCATGTTAAAACTGATAAAAATTAAACTTCTCAGCTAAGAGATCTCCCACTGAGCTGTTTCCATTTCCAGTTAAGTAACACCTGTGTCTGTTGGTAACCTGAAAAACATCTGAAAGGTGTTGCTAGCAATGTCTGCTTATGAACTCTCTCGAACAAAGCTCTTGTTGCACACTCCAAATTCTGCATCATTAGATCATTTTCCTTCTTGACCAGGCATTTCACGTTAGGGCAGGTTGCATTTGCTAAATTTTAAATTACTATAAACTTCCAAATTCACCTGAAAAAAAAAAAAAAGGCAAGTATCTCAAACTTATTATCAGTCCTCAAGTGCCAGCTGATTTCCACTTCGCCTTCACAGCCACCTTTAAAACACACTCCTCTTGTTTCACACATTATCCTGCCTGTCACCACCTTCACATCCTCTTGATTTTTTTTCCATTGTTTCCCCATCCAGTTTTTATTTAGTGCTTCCGTTCCACCTGCATAGTCCTTCTCTGTCAGGAGACATTCGTGCATTGACAACATCATTTACATGCAACATATTCTGTTATACATATTCTCTAGGAGCAATAAAACTAACTTTTTTAATTTTCAAGGAGTTTGTCCAAAGATTATCTTCACATACCAGGTTTTCACAGCTATTTCCCAAGATTTATTTTCTTATTTGGATAAAAGTAAAAGAGTAAGGTTGCTTACTAAAGGACTTGTCTGCAAAAGACCTCTGTTGATATGGCCCGAGATGCCCGTGCAAGAGCTCTTATTTGAAGTATGTTGTTATCCCATCCCTTCTGGCAAACAAGCAGAAGTTGGAAACTCTGACAAGTGTAATTTTACCATCAGTCATGCATGGGTTGTTTCTATGTAGTGTGCACTATAAGCAAAAGGCAGAACTACGTCATGTGGATTGGAACTCCTAGAGTTTACTCTCCACTCCATTAACTTCATTACGAATAAACTAGCTCTGTGGGATAATTCTATTTATTCTTTCCAACCTGCTACTCCATCAGGGCAAGTTAAATGGACAGTGACAGAATGAGCTCTGACCACAAACAAGAAAGATGAAACACTAGCTTCATGAAGAGCAGAGGATAACTGATAAGGCAAGGGATGAGTTACAGTTCATCCTAAATTTCCCATTGTCTCTTGTGCTGCCTTCCTCTACTGCCCTACCTACTCTGCATCTGGATCCCTAAGCAAACCAAAACAGTATCTGTTCAAAGCTTGAGATTGTGCTGTGCACCACTGAGCTAAAGCATGGGGCACAGAAATAACAGAGTTCACTTCCACAGGAAAATGTCTCTGGCTGGGATGCACAAGGATGTCTCCTCTATAAAGATTTTTGCCCTGCAAATTTGCACTGCAGCCAGATGCCAATCTGAAAAAACTAAAAAGAAATATGACCAACATAATTTTCTCCAATTACATCCTCTTTTGACTGCTGGTATTTTCCACATATTTAGTGTGGAAGCCAGGTCCTCCAACACATAATGACAGAAATTGCTCATTTTTGCTGAGAGTTTGAGGGCTCTTTGTGATCAGCTATGATGCTGCATTTGATACCCTTGATCCATCCAATTCCAATTTCTCTGTTATTAAGTTGTATCGTATGGAAGCTGCATTTCTCAAATTAAATATTTGGGGCGCTTTTAATACAAAATACCAGATGTGCAGAGAAATTGCCTGAACTGGTTTAGATGAGGAAACATAAAACACTAATTCTATACTTAATAATGAAAACAGCTTTTATACAAAAAGCCCCAAGTGCTACTGGAGCACAGCCCTAGTATTGCTCAATCAGAAAAACTGCCTGGTCTTTGTATTAACTCAGTCACTTCAAGAAGGAAAGTGCTGCTCCTCTCAGCTGGCTCTTCTTGCTCCTCTGTCAAAGGAGGTCAATATTGTCAAACATGACAACTTGCCGAGATAAGCCCTAAAATGGACAGGAGGAGAAGGTAATTGCCAATGACAATGGACTAAATTAAGAAGTTTTATGTAGTCTTCAAGAAACTCTCAAAGCCAACCAAGTTTAAGATGTACGTACAATGAGCACTCTAAGTCATGACTTACTGAATACTGTAACATCCCCCAAAACAATATGGCCAGCAGGAAAACCATTTGAACCCGGAAAGACACATTAATTAAAAAACTCAACAGCATCACCGACTCCAAGAAACCCCTAGAGAGGAAGGGGAAAGATCCCACTTCCCACATTTGCATTTCACATCTGGGAAATGCGAGTCATCACATCCACATGGGAAGAAATCCAAAACTGCAGGAAAGAAGGAAGGAAGCTTTGAATTTGGAAAAAAAAAAAAAAAGTGAAAGGCAGGAAACTGTTTCCATCTTGAACAAAGGGAGAGAAAAGAGGTCAGCTCTATCCTGCTGAGGACTCATGTTGAGGAGTTAAATTCCCAGCTTCAAAACTACTTCCAGGTCCTATTCAGAAAAGAGGATGTAGGAGTTTGGTGGTTGTTAGCTAAAGCATCTTTCCAGGTTTTGTACTCAAAACTTGCCTCTAACATCTTCTGCCATGGCTGGGAAACACCTTTCGTTTTTGAAGTATCCAAAGACAATGTTTCCTTCTACTAATCTCTTATCTGGAACCTTGCTTCCAACTTTTCAATCAAGAACTGCAATATCTTTCACCATATTTTCATCTGCACTCTTAGCTAATGCTTAAAATGAATTCAAGAGTAGCTTCCAAACATGAGGTACACTGTTACCCCAGAAGAAATGGGGTGTAAATGGTGTGTGTAGGCAAGGACACTGGCAAACTGAGACAGCAGAGCAATACTAGGGTTCAGTCATGTCTCTTGGCAAGCCATAGGTATCATTTTGATGGTATCACCAAGTGCCAAGACCAGAAAAGGCATTTCTCTTGGCAAGCACATGGCACCTCTCTTCTAGCAGAAAGAAAATTTATCATTCCCAGTCCCTCCCAGATCACACAAAAAACTTGGAGAGCTGGAAAGAAAAGGGTGACAAATTAGTGCTCCATAAATAACCTACAAGTGAGTTAAAAGAACAAAAATGTACATTATAACTAAATACCCACATATGGCCTAGGGCTGCATATTACCACTATTTCTGGACACTTATGATGATCCTCTGGCAGCAATTAATGTACTTACCATTCAAAAAGCACTCAAGGGCAATGTTCCCCAGAAAGTGGAGAATATATTCTTCTGCCAACAAGAACAGTTAAAGAAAATAACATTTAATAGTAAAAGACGACTTGTTTGTCTCAGATGTATTGTTATTATATTAATTTTAAACGCAATTTTTTTTTCCACTTAAATAGCATTACCCAACTTACTTTGCATCGACTTGCAAACCTGTTTCCTGGGGCACACAAGTGTGGAGGTACATCCACAACATAGACCAGGCATAGAGCATGTATGAAAAAGACGGTTGCTTCATTCTTCTGCATTATATCCTTCCAGGAAAATAGGTAACCACCTGTTAATACCCACCTCGTTTACTGCCTTCTAACTTCATTACACTATCAAATGAAACAAGCAAAAGCTAATAAATGTGACACATAAAATCAACAACGACAAAGAGCGCAGCAAGAATATCTTCCTTTGGGTATAACCTGCAATTCTCCAACACTGAACTGGAGCTGAGAAACAGCTATTCAGTGGCTCTTCTGTTGTATGCAGAGTAACTGACAGAGTTTTACTAATGAAGACTAAGCTCATCCCAGCTCACTAACAAAATATATTACCCCGTTACCTCAAACCACAATTCTCAACTGCCACAGGTTCTGGAGAAGAAGTTTGCCACAAATTGTTGGCTCATCTTACCACTAAATAAGTTATCTTGGTGCTGAAGCAATGATCTGTTGCCTCCAGGGGCCTGCACAGCTTAAAATACTGCAGAGATGGAAGTGATGGATTTTGCCTTTACAGCGAAAGACACTGTATGTACCTCCTGGCTAGACCTGCATTCTGTGGGATCCTCATCTGTGCTACCACAGTATCCATGGCCGTGCCAGACAAGTGCTATCTGAGCTGCCGGGCATACAGCACCACTGAAAATGGAGAATGCTTCTTCCAAAAGCAGAAGAATAAGGAACCTTAACTCAAAAAAATTTTGTGCTCAGATCATTACATGGATGCTGCATGTAGTTACATCCAGCATCCTATAAGGCTAAGAGAGACAAGGAAACAATACAGCAAAAGACAGTCTCCATCTGGGTATCTTCATCCATAGTAGCTGAATTGGTATATGGTCCTGTTGATATCAGCTCTTCTGCTTACCAAACATCATAGCAAGAGCAGACAGCTTTGAGAGAACAAAAGAAATTCATCTTTGCAGTTCAATCAATGGAACAGAAAACACCTTCATTTTCAGTGAAGAAAAATGGATGTCTTTGATTTTAAAGAATTGCACCTTTCCAAATTTCTCAATACTGCAGGCTGAGAGCCTGATGCCTGCAAGCAAGCTTCAGCTTCCAGTATTACTTCTCACAGAGACATCAATATTTGTCAATTAATAGAGGCAACGATATGGCTCATGAAATATGTACTTGGCTCACAAGACTGCTGGCAAGAAAGCCCTTTCCTCTTAGAAAGAATGGATAAAATGAAGATTTTTTTTTTCTTTTCTTTTTTTAATCTGCTTTTTAAAAAGTCTACATGAGACTCTTAAGAAGATAATCCAAACTGCAATTCCAGTGATCCACCATGGGACAAACAGTAAAGGTAACATTTTTCTTAGCTCTAATAGCTTCTTGGTTTAGGTTAGGAAAAAAAAACCATCTGTGATTTTCTGAATAAAGACTGTAATAGTAATTAGTTACTCTTTCGAGTCCTGTGAACAAGAGAGTGTACCATCAGTCTCTAAATATGCACACATGCTACACAGACATTGATAATGGGAAGTGTTTTCTCACTGGCTCAACTAGGAGCATGACAGAGAAACAAAATGCCTAAAGAAAGAACGAGAACAAGTACAAAATCAATGCGCAAAAATATCAAATGCTCTTCAGACTGAAATAAATTATATCAGATTATAGAAAGCTTACACTGCTGGTTTTTTAGTCTCACAATGCCAATTAAAATAGTGCTATTTGCCTAATCACTTCTGCCATTCAGACTTCATCAGCAGGTCTATACTACATTCAAAATTATATTTAACATTATATGCACACGTAAAAGTAAATTGCATGCAGGTGACAATTATCCTCTCTAGGATTACAGGCACTCTCTTAAGGGCAGTTTAACCTTCCCTTTTAGAATTTTACGCATCCATCTATATGATTAATAAAACTCATACCCTTACAATGCCTAGGTCTATTTTCCAGAATATTAGTCTTTTGATAAGCTCATATGGCAAGAGAGACCGGTGTAGGAAATGTATCCCAAAGCTATGCAAACACGTACCTATAGATTGCAGAAGTAAAGTCATTAGATGAAGACTCAGAATTTAAAAAAAACCAACATAGAATTAGCGTTTTGTGTGGACATGCAATTGCATGTGAACACAACTGCATTAAGACCTCTGAGCATTCAGCTACATTTTCCAAACAACTGCCGTAATCACATGTCACCTACTACTGACCATACTTTGATAAGCAATTACATTTTGCAGCAGCAGCAATGCTGGCAGAAACAGCCCTTACCTTCTGCTCCCTGACACATGTTCTTATTTCCCAGGCCACCTTTTCAGCCCTGACACAGCAGCCACGTAGCCAGACAGATCAGAATTAAAAGTAATTGATAACCAAAGAAGAAAAGATGCTTTTGAAACAGTGGCAGTTCCCTGATGCGCTTCACCAGCAGCCCCACAACTGGCTGTAGTAGTACAGCTCAGAGGGTGGCAGGGGGCTGCTTACGCAAGCACAGCCGTCTAGAGAAACACATGCCAAACTTCCCCCTGAGGAAGCAATTGTGCTAGCATAAAAACATCTGAAAAATCTCTCCCCCCCCGTGCCCAGTCCGTAGGATCTTGGCCTGGGAATAAGAATATGGAAGGGATCCCTGGGGGTCTCCTAGTCCCCTTTCCTCACAGTGGGCAAGAACCAACCCATCAAATCAAATCGGTCAGGAGATCTATGGTAGCAAGCCACTCATTAGGTAAATAAAATACGGCTTGAAGCTAACATGAATGTACAAGCTGAGGGAACGTTCCTGAGGTTCCCCCCTTTGCATATCAGTTAAATCAATTCTGATAAAGTTTTGTAAAATTAAGTTACACTCTGGGCTATATTCTCTTTCATCACCACTTTCTAACTCAAGTTTATGGCAAAAGTTAATGACTCAATTTTAAAGGCATTAACATGGAAACCCCTAAAAAAACCCTGAGAAACCTTTTCTTAAAATATAGCTCCTGTTACACTGTTGCAAAAGATGGAAAATTAAAAATTAAATATAGTGCAGGTGAAAAAATATAAAATACAAAACACATAAATGACCTACACACACCTGAAAAATAAAAGTGAAAAGACAGCAACAGCTAATAATTTGAGGTGAGTAGTGATATGGCCCTAACCAAGACATAATAGAATCACACTGAGCAAAATACAGTCCTGTTTCACTTCATCAAGTTCCATGCTATCCTCCAGTTTCCAAGTGCTAACGGAAATATTTTCCTCATTGCCACTGCAGGAACAGACTTAGAACAACAGATACCCCAATGAGCCTGTTAATATAATGAAATGAATTCAGTCAAAAGGCTATCACACAAACCCAAACTCAGCCCAAATACCCAGTTAAGAACTTAGCCCTAGAAATATTAATCAGAACACTTCAATAAATGAGTGGCCAAGTATCAGAAAGTTTAAAATAAGGATAATAGTAATTGTATCTTTTAGCACTTTTTCTCGTTCAATAGTTTCCTGAACTTAAATCAGCCTGTCTGTGAACACGTTTCCTGTAAAACACACATACCTACAATACCACCTGGTCTAAGTATATTACCATACATCTGGTTAAGCCCTGCAAGGGACTTAACTATTCTTCTGGAAATGAACTATGTGAATATCCCCGAAGTGTCAGGACCCTTCAGGACAGGGATCAGTGATCAGCCACTTCCACAGCTGTTTCCGGGGAAAGCCACAGACCAGCTCTCCGCTCTGTCACTGAGCAGTCTGAGCCTCACTTCTCAGAGCTCTTTCGGGAGCCGCTTCCCCACACCGGGCTGTGTCAGCGAGGCCAGGTACCGGCCCGGAGGGTCCGTGCACACGCAGGCATGGCACACGCACCAAAGCCGCGCTCGGACGGCTCTCAACAGGTGAATTTTTTCTGCTTACACAACACACACACACACAAAAGAGAATTAAGTTTTCCTCTTGCCACCTAGGAACTTGAAATGCTGTTTATTCTTTAACTGACTAACACTTTACCTAACCAACAGCTTATATAAATATACATACGGATGCAGATGTATACAAATCCTTAACTTAATGGGAAGGTTTACATTTACAATCACAGAACGGCTTAAGTTGGAAGATGCCTTAAAAGCTCATCTAATTCCAAGCCCCCATGCCATGGGCAGGGGCACCTTCCAAAAGGCGCCCACCTGTATTTTTTTACACGCTTCTGCAGTTCCCGTCTTCACGAGGCGGCAGGGCATGACAGCGACCCGGCCGGAGCCCCGCCGGAGCGCTGGAAAGCGCCACCGCAGAGCGAGCACCGCTGCCCGCCCTATCCCCGCACCGCCCGCGGCCCCCACCCACGTCCGCACCGCCACCACCCCGCAAACCCAGCGCAGCCCCCGCGGGCTTGCACCTCTTGTACGAGCCCCGCGCAGCCCCTACCTGCAGCCCCCACCTGCAGCCCGCGCCCCCGCGGCGGCGGACGCGGGACCCGCGGTGCGCGTGGCTCCGCTGGGGGGGCGGCTCCGCGGGCCAGGGGCGGGGGCCGGGGCAGCGCCCGCCTCGCGAGCGGGGCTTTGCCGCCCGCCGCGCGCAAGGGCCGGGGGGCAGCGCAGATTCATCCGCGCTCCTGCGGAGGCTCAGGAGCTTCCCCGGACGCCTCGGCCGCCCACCTCGTCTGTTGGTCGCCTCCTCCCGCTGCCCCGTAACGGGACTCGGTGGTCTCAGCGGGGCTGTTTCCCTTTGCGGCTCCGTCAAGCAGTGGAGAGAGGGACCGGGAATCCCTCGTTGCGCGGTACCTTCATCAACCAGCACAGGGCGTCTCAACAGTGCCACGCGCACTTTTCATCGCATTAAGAGGGCTTTTCCCCAGAAAGGCAAAGCCTGGGCTGAGATTTGTGGATCGGTGCTCTGGGGCATTTCAGCAGGTATTTTTAAGCTGTTCCCAAGTCAGACAGCTCTGCAGAGTGGCACTGACACCAGGACCCGTGGCTAGGGCTGGCCCCCTGTTCCGCACAGCAGCCCTGCGAGCTCTGCGCACCGTTAGGAGTCGTGCTGCTCCTGCCTGCTAGGCTCCAGCCTCGCTTCAAAGCTTCCAGACCAGGGGAAGGTCTTACACATTTCAGCAGGCTTTGGACCCTAGACTCCTGGAACAAGTTTCAAATTCCAGCAGCCTTTTGTTTATCCATGGAAGATAAACTAAGTGGCCCGCTGAATACCGCATGGGGTTTCTGACAAGACGTGGAAAACAGCAGGTCTTTGCTCAGAAGAGACATTAAACATCCTGTGACACTTTCCATGAGAACAAAGATAAAACAAAGCCTTTTCTCACCCTTCTCAAACACTGTCGCCAGACAAGGACTGCCTGGTTGCAGTCTTTCATCCAGGACCTTGCTGTCTTTCAGCGCTGCTGTAAGGAGCAAGCACAATGCTCCCCGGAGTAAGGAGGCCACAAACAGAGCCAGAGCTGAGGGTGGCTGGGAGGCATTTGATACTCTGCTTTTCCAGGGTAAGTTCAGAACCCTTCAACGTAAGAAGTACACAGGATTTGGGTAAGCACAGCAGCTTTGGGGCAGATAATTAATTGGAAGAGACTCCCCTTTCCAGGTGACAGAACTGGTCTGGCCAGGACAGGCACATAAGGTGCCTAGGAGAGACAGGGCTGCAAGGGCTTCCCCCTCCTTCCACACCCTGTGGGGAAAAGCTGTGTGCTGGGCAGCCCACGCCAGCTACGCACAACCTCCCTGGCACAAGTACTCCCCTTCCTGCAGCACAGTAGCTCACAGGAGCTATAGAGAAAAGGGACTAGGTTTCCCCCATTGGCTGTGTAGGTAACATGTGAACAAGAAAAAAAGTGCAGTTCTTACTTCTTGGTGAGTTTGTGATTATCCTTTTTTTTTTCTTCCAGTGTTTTTTTTTTTTTCCAGTAATATTTCAGAAATATTTTGAACCATACCTGGATTAAACGATGTTTCATGTTGAAAGATTTTCCTTGCCAAAATACACTATTAATGTAATTACCAGAGGCTTTATTTGTACTGCATAACTCTGCAAGGTAACAGACATCTCTGAACAAGATGGCCTGTGCCATTAAACTACCACTGCGGTGACTGGGATCTCATCACTGCAGCAAGCTTCTCTGCAGATCTGGTTGGCAGTGTCTGTATGACAGCTCCTGATCAGTGATGGGACCAGCAGTAGTTATCTATGTTGGGGGCTGACATGTTTAGGTCAACAACAGGTAACACTTCCCTTTCTTCTCTGCAGTGCTGAAAGGATCGGGTCAGAGCACCACAGAACCACACTGTGTCATACATACCAGGAATACGGAGAGGCAGTAACACGGGTTGTACTTTGCTGACCTGACCATTGGTCCTGTAACAACTTTAAAACACACTTCTGCAGCACCAAAGTATCACAAGCTAGGTTAATCACCAAAACAATATGCATGACATCATTTGGCTCTTGAGAGCAATGCTAACAGTAACAGAACGACAAGGTTTTGGTTTACATTCACATTTTACACATTGACAACAGGCCTCCTCTTGTCACTGCTAGAACAGATTTTTCTCACTCAAGTTTCAGCTGCTGACACTGGATAAATAATTCTTTGCACTGCTCCATCTAGCAGTTGACAGGTGATACAATATAACTCACCTGTAATGACCTGAATCCCTGCAGGGCTGCAGGACTATGCCTGTTGCTTCTCTAGAACTGCTGCAATCCCAGCATCAAAAGAGTACATTCTCTCACCTGGAGTGCCTCACCAGGCAAAGACAGCACACCCAGGAAGGGAACTGTTTTGGTCCCTATGCAAACAAAAATAATACTTTTACACTCTCTTACACTTTCCAAAACACAAAAATAATCAGGAACTATGGAATGTAATGGGTAAGATAAATGCTTTTAGAGTTTGGAGGATGGTTAGATGCCATAGTACTTTTAATGAATAGCCTTCCTATGCACGTATGTCCTTGATGTATGATCTTTAATTGAACCCTTATATACAATTATCTGTAGTAAACCAAAAACCCCACTGCCATCCTTCCTTTGCCCTCTTCTTCCACCTACCCAATATAGCCAGCTAACAGTACAGGATATACTGGAACAGCATGCTAAGAAACATTTTCAGATCTGGTGCCTAATGTTTGCATCTACCACCTTTGGCATCCTTTAGCCAAGAGTACACAGATTCCAACATCTCTGGAAATGAAGCCAAAGACAACACAGGCTAGAGAAACTACAGTCCCTGTGGTTCCCTCAGTTCCCTCTCTACAGCTGCAGTCTAAATCTTGCTGAGTCCAAGGCAAGAAGGTGAAGTACTCACCCTTTGTGAGTGGAGGTTCCTTTCTGAAGGTGAAGACAAGCTCTGTTGCTTACTGACATACAGGGCTTCAGCAGAAGACCAAGAGAATGATGAGTTCCTCAAAATACATGGCTGTGTAAGTCATATATGGTCTGAGTTAGAAAGAAAGTGTGTAATTATGCCACGGCCTCCTCATTTTTTACATGGACATCAGCAATTCCAGGAACATAAGATCATCATAAGGTGCCAGACAAAAAGATGCATTTAAAAAAAGCCTTGTTTCTAATGACATCCATAACTAGACAAGGTTCATCTTGCAAGCCCTTTTTGCCTAGACAAGTGTGTCATCTTCCATAATCTTTGGAAAATTTGGCAGAAATAGCTTCTTGATATAAGTATACAGAGATCAATACTTAGTTGAAGAAGAGGATGGTTCATCTCCTTCTAGTGATGAAAAGCTTCCATGTTTCAAACACTCCACTTATCTGGGGTATTCCTTCTTGTCTGTCATTGAAATCTGTGGCCCAAGCACACACAGTAAGCTTTTTGGACAGTTTGATGCATGCATTTTACTAAGATCAGTACCCCAGCTACTCTCTTCCAGTGCAATATTTTCTTACTAGAAAACACCAATTCACCAAAACAAATGTTTCATGGAAATGTAGTTCCATGGCTATATAAAGGCAGAAGCTGGAAGAAAAAAAAAAGTCTCTGTCAAATGTCATTCTTTTGGCAGACTTCTAAGGCTTCCTGCTAGCAGGCTTTTTTGGTGTCAAAAGGGAAATTTCAAAATATCTAAATTTCATTTCACATCCAAAAAAAAACTTAATTACATGTTTCAGTCTTTCAAGGCATGGAAATAAATTTGAATTAGTTGTACTTGGAAGCAAGCCTTGCACAGCCATTCCAGTCTGTCATATCCACTGGACTGTGGACCAGAGGCTCAGGCTATTTCAATCCATAGAGGAACCCAACACCAGATATGGTCTGTACTGTTGCTCTGTTCTGAGAGGAGCTAACCATTTCCATAGCTTTACAACTTTTCATGGCATCACATTTTTGTTCTTCCTGCTGGATGACAAGAATGGCTTGCTGTGCTCTTCAGTAGAGCTAGTGTTAGCATCTTACCCTGCTCATCATCAACACCCTTGCCTGTACCAACTCTCCGGGAAAAGGACAAGCTAAAGGCAGCTGAACTGAGGTTCAAAGCCTGAAGGCAGGGCAGGTTGTCTTTATCCTGTTTCCCAAAGCAGCACATGACACGAAGCAAAAGAAAATAGTGAGCTATCACTGATTCTCCACACCACCACAACACAGAAAACCAGTCACTTGGCAAGAATTGACTGTTCCTCAGACAAAACTTCATCTGGCACTTGCTTTCAGGAGAGCTCCTTACCTGTCCCAGGGTATGCTGTGACTCTGGATGCTTTTTCCCTGCAGCCCACCTGTAAATGGCACAGTTAAACAGCCAGGACTACTTCCAATTCAGTTTTTATTACCCAGTTTTTGTATTTGTTGTGTTCACAGGCTAAAATTTGCTTTAAACTTTAATATGTTCTTTTAAATGAAATATGCCCATCGATAATATCTACAGCAAACATTTACAAAGTTAAACACAAACTGTTGTCATTCCACCCAGAGAGAAAGATGCAAGCATCAAAGATTTCTGTTTTATTTGGAGATGTACCAGGTTAGTTCCAGGGGCACTTACACAATGTACAACCTTACAGATTAATTTCTCCCCGCCCCCTATTCTGTGTGTACAGGGTGGTGTGAGTTTTTGTTTTTCTATTTGTTTGGGTATTTTTATCCCTCTCCAAGTTAAGCATGTGTGGACAGAGACCTAAATCAGAGCCAGTTAAAAGTACATCAAAATCTGTCTGCTCTTTCTAGCAAGGTAATTTGGTAACTATTATAACTTTGATTCTCCTCAGCCTTGAGTTTTGGTTTCAGCCTTGTGGCTGCAAAGCTGGACAAACTGCCCCTATTCTGACGCTGAGATGGTTCAGTTCTGTCCACACAGCAGTAGCTAAGGTGCCTTGGGGGTTGTTGACGAGATATACTTGGTATGGAAATTCAGCAACCCCTTGAAATGAGATGTAAATTTGTGAGACAGGCTTCCCCAGGGAGCTGTGGGGCATGCAGAGATGGGCAGAGGGGTGAAGGTGCAAGCTGGCTTGGGGGAATTTAGGAGGGGCAGGGGCTGAAATTGAGCTGGCCATGCTATCTGGTGGGAAAAAAGGACCCTTTGGTGTCACTAGTACCATTTGCTAAGGTTTAAGGCATTATGCCTTGCAGGGCTAACAGGTCAACACAAACCAACCCACTTCACCAGGTTTTCCTGCTGCAAAACCACTCAGATGCTGTACAGTGCTGTCTGGGCACTCGGCCAGGGACCAGCAAAATGTCAGGGACTGCCAGCTTTTGTACATGCAAGCACACAAGTGTCCTTTCTCGTAGGGGTGGGTAGAGGCATCCTTCACTCCTCCTGGGTGACTGGTGAATGCATACAGGCTCAGAGCCAAATCTTACCTGCTCAAGACAAAATTTAAAACAGTAAAAAGAATGGAATGGTATTAGCTACCATTTAATTGCTCTAAGACGAATGCTGCTAATTTAGGACAGAAAGCTAGGATTTCTCACTCAACCCTCAATTTTATTAAGTAAGGGATTTTGTTTTTAAAAGAAGTTATTTGATGTTTTGTGCATTCAGCCAGCCTGGTGTTTTTTGTTGTTGTTGTGAGGTTTTTGTTTTGGTTTGGTTTCCATCACACTGTTGCCAGTCATACACCATCACCCTCCTACCACAGCAGGGTACGTGGAAAGGTCAGGGCCTCAAAGAGAACTGACTAAATTATTTCCTTTCCTCCAACAAGTCCACAAGGCAAATAGGTTAGAAAAAGAAAAGCCATTTCTTCTCTAACTCTTGTAAATAAAGAGATTTCAATTGCCAAATCAGATGAAAGTAAACACAGACTCCTATAATGTCTTCATACCAGTAGATAGTGGACTATTAGTATTAGTAAGCAGCACGTTTTTCTCCTATACTGATAAAGACATTTGTAATTCTAGGGTTCGTATCTGAGAACTTAACAGGAATATGTATAAAATGAAACCTAAACCACAATGCTGTGAAGCATATGTTTATGGACATCTGACAAGGAAGATTTTATAAACCTTTCAGGTAAGGGAGACAGAAAAAGGAGATAGGTTGTATGGCAGGTTAAAAAATCAAGCTCCCAAAAGCAGAGAAAAATATCATAAATTGAAAAAGTCTTCCTGACACAAGCTAAGCTGACCTTTATGATTCTTCCTATGTTCTTGGTGGTCCTGCTCTGGCAGAGGGGTTGGACTAGATCATCTTTCAAGGTCCCTTCCAACCCTTAACATTCTGTGATTCTGTAGTTGGTGCCTCCCTTCTGCTTAACTTTTTTTGGATGCAATTTCTTGTGTGATTGGAGCAATTAAATGGTAGCTAATATCATTCCATTCTTTTTACTGCTTTAAATTTCATGTCTTGAGCAGGTAAGATTAGGCTCTGAGCCTGCATGCAGACATGCATTCATCAGTCACCCAGGAGCAGCGGAGGGGAGAGAAGGCTTTTATGAAAGTTCCATTCCTGAATATTTTCTGCCCTACCTGTAAAAGAACAGCTATAACTGTGAAACAGGTTAGGGGTCAGTCTGCAGCCATCATCAGAGAGCAGCTTTCATTTTGCTTGCACTGCTCTTCCCCTTCAAAGCGGAGGCAAACCAAGTGATGCATAGGGAGCTGCTACACTGCACAGGCAAATCTGATGGAGCCTTCACACTTCCGATATTTGAAGAGAATACATAACTAACACTCTAAACTAAAAAAGAAATGACTAAAACACTGGGAAATTTGGGAGTGGTTTTGGCTTATCTTGTAAATATTTCTGGGTTGTTTTGGGTTTTTTTTGTGCACAGGCTGTTGTAGCCAAGTGCAATATGCTGAACGCTAGCTGAGTAACAGCATGCTCCATGCTTAGGACATGAGAACAGCATGTATTTGTTTATTTATTCAAATAACACTAGGGGTGAGGTTACTCAAAACCAAAACAATTCTGCTAAAAGGAACTAAAAATTTCTTTTAAGTACATTCAATATTTTGTGACTCATTTAGTCAGCTAGCTTTGAAAATAGAAAATTGTTTAGTTTTTTGAATTACTATGAGTTATTTTACAGTTTATTTTTAAAACTATAAACCGAGTAGTCCTCAAATATGAGTGAGCATTCTCACTGTTCAAATCAATCCCAATAATTTATTTCAAACCTCCAGGTGAAGGCTGTGCAACATTCTCAGAGGAGAAACTTCTCATAGCTTCAATTGCCTTGCCCACATTATACTGCTGCGTTTCACAGAGCACATGTTCACAGAGCACACTTGCTGTGCTGCATCCATTGCAGGCTGGGCTAAGGGTATGCTGACAATCAGGGTATCAATGGGATAATGACAGGGGGAGGCCAGAGGGGACAGATTCAGCAGAGCACAGATGTACTACTACCTTAACACAGAAGTACATCTGCTGGTTAGTAATGATTTACTGACTTACATGAGAATACTTAAGATTGCAGTCCCAGCTGATGCAACTGTTATAAAAGCCTGTAGTAAAGAACATTTAGATCAGCACATTTTTCCAGTGAAGCATTAATTTCCTCATCCTTACCAGCACACATACACTCCCACTTCTACCCAGCCTAGCCTTACATTGGGAACTCCTGTAAGCTAAGCTGTTTTATTTTTGTGCAGTTAGCTAACACACAGGAACACAAACAAACCCCCAAACACCCTGATCAAGTCTTAACGTACCAGTGGCCACATCATCTTCTTGCTTGAAGCACTGATGTCTCTGGTGTGACAACCTTCTGCGTTATCAAACCAGTGGCTGTTCTTGATCGGGCTCTGTTTTGCTCTACACACTGTTCCTCAATGCTTTCAGTGCAGCAGAGACAATGCATTCCCTGACAAGGGAAAGCTCCTCTTACAGAAGAACTGAAACTAAAAGAGTCTGCCATTTAGAAAAGTAATTCTAATGTATTATGTGAGAAAGTGGTGACATGGTTAGCCAAGGCCACATCCTCAAGGAAGGGCATAAGTGGAGACCTCAGTAACGGGGTAAACTCAACTCTACACATGCATTGCCAAGGCTGCTTTGGTTCCTCATAGCATGTGTTAAAAGGTAACTTCTACTTTGCATTAGGCACAATGTTCATATTGTAGACTTAAAAGTTTGAGTGGAAGAGATGGATGGGTCATCCAGCCAAAAAGCTGGATAAAAGTGAACTTGTCAACTTTACTTCTGAAGCTGGAAGCGCCCCGATCATCACAACAAAATAAGTAAAACCACTTAACAGGCAGTGACACCTTGTTGCTTTAAGTACAAGAGGAAGTCATTTCAGGCTGTGTGCCCTCCTTTGCTGCTGTAAATCATACCTCTTCCTTGGTGCTTCATAGTTGCATCTAGTGTTTAGAAATGAAAATGCTTTGGCCCTGCATGTTTTAAGTAGCTTGGGGTTTACACCTCAGAGGGCAACTGCAGGAGGCTGCTGACCCCTGGCTGCAGCCAGCTGCTTTGCACAGCTGCATACAGCAGAGCAAACTGCTGAAGGCCAGCAGAAAAGGGCTGTTACTGCCAGTATGATAGAACTGGGTTTGATGTTAAAAAAAAAAAATCAAATAAAAACAAAACACAAAAGCACCAACAAAACAAAATAAACAAAAACCCAACAAGAATTCATCATTCAGAGGCCAGTACATCCCCTACTCCGTGTCACACACTGAGACAAGCAATGCTGGAGACCAGGCTATTGCCTGCAATAAAAAGCATATGCGTTTAGATAGACCTACCAATTCAGCACAGGTCCCCGAGTACTTGATACAGGAGCACTGAACCCAAGTAGTAATTACCTGGTTTAGCTCAAGCCCACCCAGTCACACTCTTCCTTCACCTCTGAATTAGGACAACACTGCCTACCATGCTGCCAACCCAGCCTCCCCCTCTCTGCCAGTTCTCTCACTAGTTGCACTAACAAAGAGCTGGTTTATTGCTTACCCTGCAGTGCCCTTTCCCACCTTGTTCATGTCACCCCCAGAAACTTCTAAGGGTTGTGCTGCCATGCCCCTTTCCCAGGCTCAGTAGCTTCCCCTCTTGTAAGCCTCAGCTTCTTACTCGTGTCTCCAAGTGCCAGTATCTCCTCTTGCTTGAGGAATCTCAATTCCCAAAGCAGTTGACAGGTTCTCCTAACTTTTGTAATTAGAACCATAATTTTTATTTTGCTTCTTCTGGTTGGGATTTTTTGGGGGAAGGCAGTAGGGGAAAGTTTGAAGAACAGACTCTTATTGCACAATCCCTACATCTCTGTCTCCAAACACGCCAATAATCATGCAACTAGTAAGTTCCAGTCAGCACCAGTTTTACTGAAATAATCAGAAACTGTATTCAGTTTTTAGATTTAAACAAGCATTTGTTTTCCAGAGCATCCTAGAGACCAGATGTCCTCTAGCTCCCAAGTACTGAGAGGTGGCAATACACAAAACAAACTGGGGTCTTTTTCATAGCCTGTATTTCACTTAATCTCAAATTCAAAGACACCTTGTACTTAAATAAATACCAAAACCAACAGATCCCAGTGTAAGAATTCATCTGACTGAAAACAATCATTTATGTTTACTTTGTCACCAGTTCAACCCCATATGGTTTTCCCATCTCTAAAATTCTGCTGTGTCCGGCCAAAAATCACTCTCAAGGATCCTGTGACAGCCTAAAGGGAGCATAAGTGCTGATAACAGTGAAACACCAGGACAGCTTTGCTGAGGTTGGAATGCAGGGCAAACACCTCAGTTGTCCTAGGAGTCAGATTCTTCTACTGCCCCCATGTTCTTCTCTATCAAATCTGATCAAGTGAATACTCGCTTTTAGTCATCTTTCACTCTTCAGACAGCACTAGCAAATTTTCCCCAATATTTTAGTCCCCAAACTTGAAAACATAGACCTTTCTTCCTGTGGGATGTAAGCAGACTTTCTCAAAATCATTAAAAATTAGGGTTTCTCAGCAGGGGGGAAGAGAACAAATGTTTGAGTCCAAAAGAAGCAGGCCTTAGCACAAGCCATCACAATTGAGAGCAAGGAATCCCACTCATTCTGAACTCTAACTTACCTTAATTACTTCAACATGCTTCAGAAAGAGAAGCTAAATTAGCACAGCCCACCTTATTAAAGGATCTCATCAATTTATATTGAAACAAGTGTTTTGAAAATATACTACATTGACAAACTCACTGATCTTCATTAAGGAAGTCTGCTCCCTCACCATTCCCAAAACAAGAAGATCCAAGGATCTGGGTATTTTCCTCAATAAAGCTCTTTAATAGTGCTGCAACAGAGCTTTGCTTGCTCAGATTGCCATTTCGTACCAACTTTAGTAAAGGTTCATCTATATAGTTTTTTCCAGACTCTTATAAATAGACTTCTGGATGATGAGGTGGGGCAAAGAACCCCCCCACCAGATGACTGTGAACACCAGCTGGATACAAAACACAACCAGAAAAAACTCAAGATTTAACAGTGGTGCCCTTGTAACGGCCCCAAAGTGGTCCTCTACAGCAAAAATATTGGAACAGTGCTAGAAATTAATCACCATTCATCCATTACCTTAATTATGGAGGAGGTACATAGGAATAAGACAAGAGCTGAGAATAGCAAAGGCAAGCAGGGCCTAAAGGTAAAGGAGGACGTCACAGTACTAGCACATTCAGAGAATGGTGCTGGCAGGAAAGAAGTACAAGTCAACTGTAGATTCCAAGGTAACAAATACTTCTGAAGTAGGCTCTTCTCCCTCAGGAAAGGAAGAATAACTGATGTCATTTTCATTTTACACAACAATCCTCTAATTTTTTCCTACTTGATGACTTCTCATAACTCTACACCTATTAGTTTGCTAATATTTTTCCCAATCATATGTACTACTTTGTGTAGCATAAGCCTCAAAGTATTTTTTTTTCCAGCCTTTTAAGTGTTTTAAATTTCACTTCATTTTGAAGTTAGTTTCATTTTGTGCTTCTCTTAGAACTGCTGTGAATCAACTTACCTGACAGTCCCTAGAATCTTACAGCAAATGTTAGGGCTACCCGAGTTGTGTTTTCCTTCTTCAACCACACAGCCTCAATTTGTTCATCCTGCATAATTCATATATGTATTTTCCTGAATGACTTGATAGAATTTCAATTTTAATACTTACTTTTTTTTTTAGGAATAGAGGATTTTAATCTTAAAAGTGCCATTTCATCTATGTTTACTTAACATTATAATCTTCCTTCACGTAACTATAAATGCTATAAACTATAAGAATGTAAGAAAACCATATGATAGGTATTTCCATATCAAGTTCCCTTCAAAAATTCATCAGGGAGAAAAAGATGGAATCTTTTCCTGCAACAGACCAACCAATCCCAAAAAATGGCCCCAAGCTCCACTGCTTTAGCAAAGTGTATTTACATTGTTGATACTATGCTTCCCTCTACTGTTTATCATATGAAGTTCAGTTACCTCAATATTTCTCAAGTCTTCCTTAAAACTGCAGCAAGTCAGTAAGTTTTGCGTGCAGCTAAAGCAAGTAAGCTTCATGAAAGTTTCATTTTGTTCCTGAAAAATTAGAAGCACGTTCACAGAACTATCCACACTTATCTCAAGCTCAGTATTGCATGAAATATCAAGTACAACATGCTAACCATCTCATGTTGTAGTTCAGTCTTTAAAAAAGTCAACTTCCAGCAGACAAGAAGCTGCAAAGACCAAAGCAATGTAATGAAGAGTTAAAAAAGTAGTCAAGAACCGAGAAACCATCGTGAAAATAACCAGTCGTGTGTGTCATAAAATAGTGTTATATATTTCATATCATCGATTTTAAGAAATTAATACCACAGATACATTAAAACCGTCAAAACAGTAGTGGTCTTTATTTCCATCAGACAAGTTAACACTTCAGTTGATACTAATTTTTCATCATTTGGGAGATATGGTAATTAATGACTTAAAAAAGTGAAATAAACCCCATTCCAAAAATATATTGGCTAATACATGTGTCTGAATTTTACACCACCCCTCTGATGAGCCCTTTACATGTGACATCACATACAAGTTTGCAAGACAAAATTTATGGACTGGTTTTCAGCCTCTGATTTGCAAGCTCTCATGGTGGCTAAGAAATGCAAGTTTATACATGCTATGCAGTAAACTAAGGACATATATTTCAAAGGGGTGTCAATTCAACTCAATTCAAGAAAAAAAACCCGAAACAAATCCGGAGACATTCACAAATAAAAAGTAGTAGAAAATACTGTATTGGAATAAACACTTAAATCTTAGTGTTCTGGAGGGAAAATTAACATTAGCTGAAAATCAGAAAATACATTACTCAGTATTTTTCTAGTTTTAGAAACTGGGCTTTTAAAAAATGCAGTTATCAATTGTTTTCAATTAAGGTCAGGTTAAAAACTGCAGACAACAGAAAAGTATTCAAACAAATGAAAGCAATCTCCTCCCTTTGTCATCTAATGCCAAGTATGTACCATACAAATAACATCTGTATTACAGAACTCTTCATATACATCAGAGATTTTCAACAGAAACTGAATTTAATTTTAGTGTCAAGCCAATAATTAAAATTTTAGTTTGCATCTTGTTTACAGTTTTTAATATGGGGGGGAATTAGAAACCAGTTATCAGTCTGTTCCTGTTGCAAGTCATGACTACTGAAAAGCTACAATCTTAAAACCCCGGCCCCTTCCAAGTTTTCTTGCAGTCTTGCCAAGAAATCCAGGTAGTCACAGAAAGCTTGTGAGTTTATTTTTTCTTGGGTGTGTGGGGTGGGGCAGAGGGATGTTAAATTAAAGAGTGTCTCATTTAATGAGGAAAGGCAACAAAAAATAATCAGTGACTAGTTTCACAGTAAAATGCATCAGCTTTGTAGTTTCATTTGAAACCAAGAACAAATCATGAAACGTCATGAAAATAAGATAAAAATCTCCTAGAGTGATTACTAAATGAAGTTAAAATTACCACACTAATCAGTAAACCCCAGAAGAAAAGCAGATGCCTCATATCTCAGGTCCTACATTAAATGGTATCCATTTTTAAAATAAACCCATAAAATCTGTATGTTTGGCCACTTTGCACATTTATCCCTTAAAAAATACAGTGTACAGAAAAAAAAAAATCTCGTTATTCCCAGTATGAATTCTGAAGTATAAGCTCAAAACCCCAAAGTTAAAGATCAGCTAAAAGAATTTTAAATTATTTACAAATCCAGCAGGTAGAACTACCATAATGGCTTCGTTTCCATCCTTGTAGTGGCTTTCACACTTATACAGCAGCATCTGCAGTAGGAATCTCTTCAAACAGCTTCATCACTGATCATCTGTCATTTTAAGCAATTCTAAAAGAGCCCCGACAGCTCCAAAATAACCCTTTAAACAAGGCAAAAACAAAAGCCAATTACATTCCAAAATGACACATAAGCATGAGTATGTAAAATTTTCAGTTCTATTAAGGCAATTAGAAGACCTTCCTAATAAGATAACCCATACTGTGCCAAATACTTGCTGTATCTGACTCATGATTTAACATGAACTTGCTTAGGTCCAAGAAAGGGCCTTATACCAGGAGAAGTCCTACACAGTTCTCCAAAATTACCAAAAAAAGAAGAAATTACAGAGCCACTATAATGATGCTGTATTGAGGCACGGCAGTTAGTTATGAACACATCCATCTGACAGCTACCTCAAACATCATGCTTACAGAAATTAATTCTAGTTTAGGTTTATGTACCAAGCCACACAAATGGACATTGTTGGTACTAGGGTGAGAAAACAAAAATAAGAGATGGGCAATGTTTAGCAACAAATACCGCAAGATCAGCAATCAAGACAGGAAATCAGCAAGAGGTATTTTCAAATGAGTTTGTACTTAAATTTTATTTACACAAAACTTAGTGCATTCACTTCAACAGCACTGAAATTCTCCCTTTTAACTTAGTCAAGAACCACAAGATTTTTGTACTTAAAGATAAAAGTAAGCTCAACATATATTTCCTTACCTCATGTTCCAAAAACAGAGCTTTCAGCTGTCCCTTGGACCAATAATCCATAGCATATGCTAGCACCTTCATGGAAATCATATTAATTCTCAGAAAGTTGCCAACAAATACCACCTTGTCAATATTCTGTAAAATTGAAAAGCAGATCAGCAAAAATTACATTCAGCTACATTATTTGTCTCACTCAACATGTACTTCTGCCTCCACTATAAAGTTAAAAGGGAATCTTGGGTTACATTTAAATTCTCCAGACTAAAAAATGGGAGAGGGGGAGGGGGGAGTTTACTGACTGCTAAGTAGAGATGATGCAAGAAAAAAGAAAAAGGAAAACAGTTTTATTTTAAAGAAAGTGAGAGGCTGACATCATACGTGGTGAATATTTGCTTAAAAGCCCAGGACCTTCCCAACATGAACAGGATTATTCACTCCGTGGGGTCTTGCTAAATTGCTCACCTACCTATTGTATAGCTCCAATATAGTATATACACATACTTGCCAAGATAATTGAATAGCAGAACCTGTATCGAAGATTCAATAAAAAACCTGCATGTATTTTTGCAAGAAGCATCATTGAGATGCAACTTAAATGTTCTGCTAGTCAGAAAAGTATAAACCAGGGAGACTGGCTTCCTTTATGCAGTTCTGCTGTGCTTAGGACAAACTGTTTCAAATGATGTGTAGCCAAATGGTTCCAGACCATGGAATTTTTCTACCGCACTGCCAACTTTGCGCAAGCAAACTTTGCTTTGAAGTTCTGCAGACAGAATATTTCATTTATTCCCCAGCTTCTATTTTTTTCCTGCACATATGCAAGTAATTTTCAACACAATATTACATCTGCAATCATTGAAAAAAAAAACTTATCAGAACTCATGCTTCAGGGCATAAACTGCTTTAGTCAAAAGAACCAAAAAGTAAGCTTCATTATAACCCTAGTTTAATACACACAAACTCCACAAAAGAATATAGCATATTCAACTGGGTTTTAAGCTCTTATTTTGGCATTAATTGAGCTTGGTGAGAGACACAGCCATACCTCCCACAGGCAGTTTAGGTGCCTAGATTATTTAGCAGAATGAGAGCTTTACTTGGCCACCCTGCAAAGAGCAAGCTATCTGGAAATTAGTTTACTTGCAGTGATGTATCATGTTTGAATTCTTGCAGTAATATGTAAAGCTACAAAATGAAGCTTCCATTCTCTAAAGTAACTTAGTTCAAGTGTTGGGAGAAATTCTACTCTTGACATTGCCCGTGAAACTAAGAATACACATCAATCCACATGCCTCAAAAAAAAGTTCTAAGGATCATACTCAGTTTTTAAGTAAGCCTGCCCACAAAACAAAGATGTTAGGAACTTTTTCACAGCAACTCAGAAGCATTAGTTTCATTAGTAGCCCATTTCCTTTATATGCATCATGTGGTTCTCTGATGCAACTCTCCATGCTTTGATAGCCCTGTACAATGCTGCTTGAACTCCATGCCACAAGGCAACACTGTAAAGAAGCTTAAAGCAAAGAGAACACTGAAAGGGAATCATCTTGACTGAGAATCAAACTGCCCAAAAAATTTCTGTAGCGACTTTTCACGATGGAGTTTCAGTGGCATTCGATAGGGGCATACACTAAGAGTTGTGCTGTTTAACATATTTTAAAAGTGCTCTAAAAAGCAAGAAATGTAACATTCATTGACATACAAAGTTACTCAGGAGTCAGAATAAAAAAATAACAGCATAATAATGCTGAAGAAACTTACACCCAGTGACTGAGGAATAAAACAGTAGATGAAGTTTAAATTTCAGAAGTGAAATGACACAAAAGAGAATGGGGAAGAGAGAAAACAGGGGGACTTCAATATTCAGACAGTGATAGGCTCCAAATTAGCCACCACAACTCAAGACAGACTCTGAAGGGACTGGGGAGTGTTCCTTAAAAATATGAGCTGCACACTCACAGAAGAGAAATATTAAAAACTGTTAGTAAAAGAAGTCAGAACACGAAATCTATCAATATGCCATCACATGAATTCATTGTGCAATCACACTCCGAATGCTGCAATCTGATCATTCAATCTCAAAATTAGTACTATAAAAAGATTAAAAAGGCAAAATTAAAAGTGACACAGAGCATCTTCTGTAGGAGAGGAGATTAAGTATTACGAACTTTCTGTCTTGTAAAGACCAAGAGGGAGATGGGCTACAGATTTATTAGAAAAATAAAACCAAAAGCAATGAATTATTTGCTATTTCTCATAAAGCAAACAGCTAGACCCAATAAAGTAATCAGATGGCAGTTTGGTGAGTTTTCTGGATTTGTTGGGAAGATTTTTTGGGCTGTGTGGGTGTGTTGTTGACAAAAACAAAAAAAAAATCAAGAAGCAGCGCTTATAATCACAGATAGCTGTGGAGCTAAAAACATAGTCATTAAAAAACCATTACGTGAATTCATTGAGAGCAGATAAAAGATAATTACCACATAACAGTAAAGGATGCAATTTGCAGCTCAAAACAAGTGCCTACATGTTTGGGTTTTGGAGGTTTTTTTGGTTTTTATTTTTGCTTTTGTGGTTTGTGTTTTTTCAGGAAGGAGGGATTTTTGTGTCTTTTTTTTAAACTGCTGGAATCTGGAAAGGTATAGGAATATAGCAATTCATCCACAGTTACTATGCCCAAAGAAAAGAATGTAACAAGCAACTGGTAGGAGTTTGAGACAGAAAAATTAACTATTTTTTTCTCTCTGACCCAATACAATTGATCTTATATCTATCAAAACATCCAACACAACATACAATTCAAATCTATCATGCTATGGAAACAAGCCAAGCAAATAAATATTAAAAGAAAAAAAACCCCACAACCTGTCACGGTATAGTAAGACCTGTTAATACCTACGAGGTAACCAAGAGTATAAATTTGGATTACAAAGGCATTAATATCTACGTATACAGCTTGAGAGCAACTAACAGCTCTAGGCATCAATGGTTCAAGATCTTGACAGTCAATTTTTCTCCACTCTTCCCTACCTTTGAAGCTCTAAGTACCTTACATTTTTCATCAAAGAATACACATAGACAAATCACAGGAGTTCTGAAACTACATCAAATATATGCGTGTTTACCAAGACCTGTTACACACGGACTACACCAGCAATTTGCATTTTTATATTCTGATAAGCTTACTATGTTGTCTACAAAGGTTTTAAGCTCACAGTAAATATGCTATCTTACCTCATTCAATGCACACATGCGAGCAATAGAACCTATGTTGTTGGTGATGGTGACCAAAGTAGCTCTGGCCAAGTCCTCTTTACTGATGGAATCTCTTTTTTCTTTACTCATCATATGACCAAAGCTGTGTGAGGAAAATTATTCTTTTTAATATGAGTTACTCAGGACTGATAACACTTCTAAGGGCTTTTAGCATTCAATAAGCTTTGCTTGAATTTGATATCCACTGATTTGAAACAGATTTGAAATGTGAAAAAACACTTCTAAAATGACTGCAGTTTAAATGGCAGCAAACTACATCAAGCATTGCTTATACCTCTTTTTAAAAAAAGGCAAGAGTTAGATGAGAGATCTAAGCAGAAACCATGATACATTCAGAGTGGCATTTCCACATGGAGATAAGTGCATAGTCCAGGGATTACACGCGTAGTTCAGCATACACAGTTTCCCAAGGATCTTAAAACCAGCTCAATTAGCACATACCTTGAGGCTACAGCAGATCCTTGAAGGCCAAACCGCTCATAGTCTCCTCCATAAATATCTTTCACCAGCTTATCCACATTGGTGCTGTCTCCTTTCGCAGCCATTTCTAGCGCTTCTTCGAACGTCTCACAGCCAGTCAGCAGACAGCAGAGGCCCAGGAACGTTCCTCCCCCAAGACTAGAAAAGCACAAGTTCCTTCAGATGAGCAGCTTGAGCCAGCTTTTACCACAGCTCTCCCATTTTCAACACAGTCTACACAGCTATCAACTGTATCTTGCATCTCCTCCCTCAGATAAGTGAGGACAGACACCATAAATTGAGTTTGTTTAAAACCACACTGGCTGACACTTGTCTTAACTGAACTACTCTTAAGTCCTTAGTGTTTAAAATGAATTAATGCTAAATAAAGTGTTAACTGAGAATAAGGTCCAATCCAACACTGCAGATGTCAGTTTGATATTTGGACCACTCCAGCATTCAAGAAAAATTATCCAGCAGATCACTTAAGTCAGTGATGAAAGAATAAACAGCAAAGCTAAATATCTACGCAGGGGCAAGCAGCCAAAACACATCTTGTCCCCCTAGCCAATGGCAGGAAGCAGCCTGGTTGGTTCCTGTTCAGAGCAAGGCTAGCATCAGCCTAGAATGTTTCAGCCCTGCAAAGACCTCTGCACAAGGAGCAGTCACTTGAGTATCTTGCGTGGCCTCAAGTACAATATTAACTGATTATTAACTTAGGGACTATTTGATTGTGCATAACGGGCTGCTAACTCATTTAATGAAAATTCTACTTTGGACTTTTAACAGACATGAACTTCAACTTACTAACCTCTACATCCTTCCTCATTCTCTCTTAACCCTTGAGAAAATTTGCTATTTCCACTGACTGCAGTCACACCAACTGGAGCCAGGGTAAACAGAGATCAGCAAGACCCCTCACTTGACACTTCACAAAAAGCACAGCAGGTGAGATCAGAACACCATTCAGTCAGTGCTCTTGGATTATTAGGCAAGTTTTTCAGAACCCATGTAGGACCACTGTAATATATTCAGTATCCAAACAGGAGGAAGCTCTGCACACCAGCCACGAGGCAGTACTGATTTCATCATCTATAACAAGTCAGCAAGCCACTACAATCATGTTTTCCCATTTATCGTGGAAAGGATCAGAAGCACATTTACAGGTAGCAGAAGGGCTATGCTTGAAAAGCAACCAGAATTGCAAGAACACCAACTCCTCTTCCATTCAACTTGGGCTCATCTGTATTGTATACAAAAAAAATGGCTCATGGCTACCATGGTGACAAAGATACACCCAGGATAAAGCAACTGAAGATGTGCAGTATAGAGGAGATACTTTATTATTATGTACCATGCACTAAGGAACAGAAAGCAGCTTTGGAAGGGCCCACAGCAAATCTGAAAAGCTCCTCTGGTTGGTGATTTAAAAGGAAATTTTAAAAATGTCTGGTTTTATTTTTTTTCTTTTTCTTAAGATTTTACTTCATGTAAAAGTAACTTGGTAAGTATTTTACTTAATGTTTTTACTAAAGATTAAGTATATGAAAATTTAGTTTGCATGTATGAGGGAAAAGTGAGGTATATTTACTGGTGTTTTTACTCCTAGTCTGGATGGACACATTGAGTGGTTGTCTGTAACTAAGCACTGTTGGCACATCTATAGATGCCTCAGGCTGTTTCTTGGTCTTGAGAACAAAATTCTGCATCCACACTACTGAATTCCTGAATACAGTAGTCACATGTAAATCTCCTACTGAATATAGGCCAGAGACCATTTCAACTCCGCTGTACCCTACATATCATTTGGGAGGGCACTAGCTGACCCAGGCCAAAAAAAAAAAAACAAAAAAACCCCACACACTGAGGACAAAGAAAGAATATAGACACTCAGATTCTACTCTCCACACACTGGCATTCCTTTGTTTACCAGCATGGTCCAAAGACTAGTGCAATCATTAAGGAAAACAAGGGATCTGGTGAGTTTCCTCTGCCAAAATCCAGTAGCAGCAGGTAATTCTACAAAGTTTTCCTGTAGCTTGGATACATCCTAACTAGTAAGCAAGAAGGGTTTTTCTTAAGCCTAAACATTGTTATTTCACTGCTCTGACTGTTCAGAAGCTCAAGACATGGAAAAGAAAATTAATTTAATGAAAGAGCTTTATTTTTTACCTCTATCACAGCAAAAAATAGGAAGCAGATAACATCAAGAGGAGGATAAGGCAGCTCTAAAGTTGAATGGATCAATGATTTCCCTAACAGGCCCCCTCTCTGAAGGAATCCTAGGATATTTACAGCCTTGCTACTGGTAGGTTTTTAAAGAAGATAAGCACAATTTGGGGCTGCATCTGCCAGTCACACTGTCTGCTTCTAACCGTTCAATTGTTAATGAGGAAAAAAAAGAGAATTAGAAGAACACAGAATTAATTTTACCTGGATCCTGTGACTCTCTTATAGTTGTCCTTAGAATACACAGCTAGGATGCTGACCCCTGAGCCTATGTTAACCAGCAGCATAGGATATGGATTATCAAGGCAGTAAGGCTTTTTCTGGCACTGTTCAGGATCTGTAGGATTTTCAAAATAATAGCACTCTGGTTGGCCATTGAAACCAACAGAATCAACATAAAGGAGGCCCTGGATCAAACAGTCCAATTCATCCAGTTTATGGAGCTGTAGATCAGCCATCTGAAAAAGAACAAGAAATAAACATTTCCTAGTATAATACAACACTGAGAAGCTCCACTGAAGCACTTTGATCACTTCAATAGTAATGCATTATGCTATTTAAACAGTACAAAGACCTGTTGAAGTATGAATTCTGAAACAGAGTTTGCTACCTGCCTGACGATGGGTACGTCCTAAAACAACTGCGTGCTGTGCAGCCATGTCACTTAGCTCCTTTGACTTTTGATATATTCCCTGCTGTGCAAGCAGGAAGTGTTCTTCCCCTCAGTATTCCCAGGAAATACATTTCTTTCTCCTTATCCCCATCCCAAGAGGCACTGCATTCTGCAGCTTGCTGCACAGCAGTGTTCCTCGAGATGCGAAGTTCTTAACTCATCATCCAACTACATTTCCCAGCAATTTAATGAAATACTCAATAGAATTGTTAAGATCAAGAAACTTCAGTTAAAGAACAAGCTAGTTAAAGCCTTACAAAGTACACGTGCTTATGTTAATATGCATTAAATAGGCAGTGGATCACATCCAAAAGATATGCTTTTTTTTTTAGTATATGTCACCAGTAATCTGAGAGCGCTTTTTCTTAGTAATGAGCACTTCAAAAAGCCTCATGAAGGACAGGATATTCTCATTATTTGTTAAAAAAAAATATAAAGCCCCAAACAAAAAAAACTGTCAGGCCCCTGTCCCCAACAAAATGTTCATAAAAATATACCTGTTAGAGAAGGCAGAAAAACAATTATCTGAGCTTAGAAAGAACATTCCCTGTGAGATCTCACAAGTCACCCATGACTCTACTTAAACAGACATGTCTAATTGTCATAGCATTCTGTTTGCTAGAATCAAAACTCACATCCCTTCAAGATAGGATACAACAACAATGTGTAGAATGTCTCCTTTCCAGATGACATTGAGCTTACATTTGTCTTGAGGAGGGGAAGAGGAAAAAACCCAACAAAACAAACCAAAACCAACCAAAACCCAACAAAACCAGTAGTTACCTGTCCAAACCCTGAGGTAATTTGCATCCTCACACCTGCAGAGTAGGTGTTACCTGACTCCACTTTGCAGCAGAAACAGTAGCAGGGTATTAGGAACAACAGGAAGTTAAAGTATAGAGCTGGTTCTCAAACATTTGCATATTGTAGGATGTTTTTGTAACAGATAATGGGGAATATTTACTAGGCCAACTACCTCCTATTTTTAATTCTGGAAGCTATATCAAGTCACTATCAAGAAGAAGGATATTTCCATGGAACAGGCATGGCCAATAAGTTACATGCTTTAGAGCTATTTAAATCTCTCCCCTTCTTTCTCTAGTTACGTAGCCCTAACTTGCCTTAACTACAACCCGTTCTGCTCTTTGGGTCTGACCTTTTGTAATACTTGCTAGCTTTCAAATTCTGAAAGCCATAGAAAAGAAATAAGCCAAAAAAAGCCCCAAACCAGCAGTCTAAGACCTTAATATAGATCCAGTTATTCACAGGATAATAGACAGGTGGAGATCATTTCTTGTTTCAGTATCTTCTCCTGTAGCTTTTGCCATCTCTTAGTATATTTTTTTTTCTTGGTTACTGCACAGCTACTCAAATTACAATTACAGAAATGCAGCATAAAAAACTTTAGCCATTTAGCAGCAAATAAAAATCACAACATGGATCAGGAGAAAAACTTTTTAAAGAAATGTTACAAAAAAAATCTTAAGGCTCCTTTGCAAATATCTTGGATTTCAGCAGTTTCCTGCTATTAGACTGAGAGAAAAAGCTCCAATCAAGAGATACACAACACAAAGCATTTACATGCACACTCTCTCACAATGGACACTGTATGGAGCCCACCAAGTCATCACTTGTTAGAGGATTTATTTTGTTAAAACCCAACTAATGTTGCACATAATAAGGAAAGATTCTATACTAACTGTGATTTTTCTCTACATTATATGCTGTACACTCTCAATTTTCTCATCTTACTGTGTAAGCTTGATGCTGCATGACCAAGCATGATCTAACACAGATACAGCATGCACAAACAAAAATGCTATGCACCGGAAGCCAACTACATAAAGACAATTCATTAGCAGATTTATAGCCCCTACTGTCGAAACATCTCTTCTCCCATAAGCCAAATACCAAGCCACAAGCTGCTTTTGTCTCATCCATGTTATACTTCAAGTATCAGTGAGAGACCTTGCAAGACATAAGTAAGCAATACAAAGCCACGAGTAAAACACTTTTGGCATCAGTGCAAAAAACAGACAAAATCCTTTTTTCTACAAACTCTCCAGTCAGCGCACCAATTTTGTAAGGACATAAGAAACTAATCAAAGGTTCTTTGTCAAGGAGTAAGCAATAGAAGTTTTATTAGATCCAGCCCTCCACGTACAAAAGGCATACTGGAATTTGTTCTGCTTTTTATAGCTCTGTGCTATATTTAACAGCTGATACACTGTAAGCAGAAAAGCCCTATTACTGCTTTCTTTCACGTATGATATTCATAGCAGACTGAAAAACTGTTTTCCTGTGTTGTTTCAGCAGGCTGGTTTTCATTTTTGGAAGGAGCAAGACTGGCATCAGTATTCCATGTCTATCTGTGTTCATTCGGAGCATCATGAGCTGTGCAGCCAGCCACCAGACCTCCGAGGCTCCAAACAGCCCAGTGAGCCACCACTGTTCTTGTTTCTCAACACAAATGAGGACACAGTTGGAAAACAAAAAAAAAGTAACCTAGTCTCATAAAAGAAGCCATGACCAAGCCATGGTCACAATTCCCAGTCCCTTTCCCTGCACATAAAACTGCCTTTTCTCTGTTTGTTTCTTTGTTCACTAGGACTCAAGCACCAAAGCTGCATAACAAAATAGACATGCCTGTAAACAACGTAACTAATGCATGATTAGGCAAACAGTTTTGTTCTGGTGCCATCACCTGACCTACAACACTCCATTCATGCTCATCTTACAGCTGTGCAAACCACTTCTCCTTGCAGGATCAGAAGTTAATCTGCAAAAATGCGTAACAAAAGAGGGAGCTGCGTGTAGAAGCACATTTTAATTACAAAAATTTCAACTTAATTACAAAAATGCATTTGCAGATATTTTCAGACCATTACAATCCCTAGTGTGAGGGCAGACAACCTAACAGTCAACTGTTCTGCACTCCTGTAACTATATTCAGCACAGTGCCTCTCTTTCTACAGTTTTATCTTGGAAGGCTGTGCTATGAGAGGAAAAGCTGAAGAACAGAGTAGTATACAGGGCCCTGGATGGAAAACTTCATCTGTGTCTTGGACATTCAGTCAGAAATACAATTTTTTTTTTCTTCTGTAAGAAACTGTTAGGAAAATAACGTCTTGCAAATTTTTACATCAATTTACAACAGCCTCATTTACTGTATCACTCTGGCTTTTATATGTCTTCTGGGCATTGCTCCAGTTTATTTCTTCTATTAGCTTACGGTCTAGCTTCTTCTTTCATCTCCCTCCTAGTGCCTCTCCTCCACTTTCATAAAGACATATTTTGCTTCCTTTATATTCTGATTGCCTTCACCTCAACCCCCAACCCTGATTCTTTTTGAGCTCAGATGAAGTGGTTCCCCAGCTTGAATACACAAAGTACGTAGTTGAGGAAAGGAGGAAGGATTATCAGAATGAGGCCATCCATGCCTTAATGCCCTTACATGAAAATAACGTCAGCCAGCTATAAAGACCAGTCATTCAGAAAGCAGAAAAGGGAAAAAAAAACCAACAAAACCCCCAAAACACACACACAAACAAAACTAACAAAACACAAAACAAAAAAACCCAAAAACAACAACACACAACAAACAACAAACAAAAAGAAACCACACAAAAAGCCTGAATTAACAACCGTAAGCTGGAAATAGTCCTTTTAGTGAATTACTTACCAATGCTCTTCAATGAAGATTAAGTATAACCATATGGTTGGTAAAATTATTTCTGTGGTCTCCTTTAATGAAGGGAGTCAATAGTCCTGCTTCTAGAGGAAGCATTCAGATCTTAAGAATGAAACAAGCGATTTTCCAGGCTACTGAATATTATTGCTGGTAATCACAAAGCAGTCCATGGAGACTTCTCCAGGTCTCCTCCTGTCTACCACTATGGATAACATGAGTGGGAATTCAAAGAGCTAAACCTAGCTAGTTTTGTAGACTTAATTGACCTTTGATGGCACAGAAAACGGGCTTAAGGTAAACAGAAGATGCCCCTCAATTTTATTTTTAATACATAAATGTTTGATCTAGACATCTCTGTTGCTTTTAACTCATTTAGGGATTCAGAATTAGAGAGCGGAACAGGCAAGTAACAACAGGGTGGTTGCTTGTTTATTTTAAGGAGAAAAAGCTGCTGTCATCTTAGAAGGATTCCTTCTTTGGGATTTGAATGTCATTTTACAATATACTGGATCTTTTGTCCCAAATGTGGGCAATCCTGAAAGTCCCATAAGCACAAATAACTGAAAAACACATACACAGGGAAATAAAGGGCCAGAACAAAAGCATGTTATCTATATCAGTTTTAGGAGTTTTCTAGCATTTAAATTCATTTAAATGAAATTAAAAACATCCACAAACATACTTTAGTTTTTCCACATTTCTTCTAAGTAATGGAAACATTTAAACCCTTGCCTATATAAGGCATTATATAATACTGAGTCCTGCAAAAGCAGAGTATTAGATTTGGCACATGTTGTCTACTTTTACAGGTGCATTAGTGACCAAATATTTGAAACAGACGTTTCAATTCTTTGAAAGTGCAATCCTGAAGCTGTTGTCCAATGTCAATTTACAGTCAGCAGAACACAGAGATAGCCAGCTGCTGTTACAATAGCTAATGAAGTGTGACGAGTTAAGTGCCAGTACCCAAGACACTCAGCCCTTTGAGAGAGATTAAGCAAGCAAACCTTATGTAATGGATAGTATTTTGCTTCTGTAATACTCTATGGATACTACAGTTTAAGCCAAGAAACACTTGCTATAAAGGAAGGTGTGTCACTGGATAACTGTTAAGAAGAGTTATCTAAAGCACTCCATTAGGTTTGAGTGCACTTCACTGATTGCTCTGTGCTATAAGACACCCCAGACAGACTCCACAGTGTTCTTTTTAAACTACCTACAAGTGTTGCAGCATATAGAAGGTAAATTTACACTGCAGGGATGTGGGGTTTCATGCCCAAGTCCACCCAGTAATTTGCTGTGTGGCCTCATTTTTCTACAATAGCTAGTAAAACAGTCCCAACTTCAACTATGGCTTTCAGCGCTACAATGATTATTTTGCAGCTAAGGTGACAGAGACTGGTCCCTCACTGAGTTGCGTATTTATGCCAAAGCCAAAGCTATGGAGAGAATTGCCTAGCTGTGATAACCACCACCTAACATCCAGTTCAATTCTATAGCTCTGGGAGCAAGGGATAGGACCTTCCCTATTAAGTAAGCAACTCTAGCTGCTACTACATGATGCAGGAAGACATGAATTTGGGAAGACTAACTATTCCAAAGGGACAGTCAGCCTCTTCAGAAAGTCTCAAAGTGACCTCCCATTGTCACTGGATAACATAACGTGAATCATCCCCTGGACACATGAAACCATGCTTGAAAACCTGAACTGAGACCACACTGACTAGCATTAGAGTTCACCTCCTACTGTGGTGCCAACATCCTTATGCAATGCAAGACAAACTAAGATTTTTAAGGACTCAGTCATCAGTAGACCCTAACACTTAAGGGACTCTCAATCAGCCTGAAGTACAAGAAATTTGACACTAATAGTGGACAAATACAGCAGCTCCGAAACTTCATAGTCCTTCATTAGACTAGCTGCTTCCACATCCAGCATTTACTGAAAATGATTGCACAACAGTCTAACAGCTATAATTTCATGCTGACGTCTTACAGCATTTTCTTTCCCCCTGAGGATCTTGGTTGCCTGGTAGATGGGGGGTATTGACAAAGAAAAAGTCTCTTGTACTGTAGGGATAGTTGTTTGGAGTTAAAAATGAAGCACACAAAGCCAAGGACTAGAGTCAACAGCAGGTGGTAAATCAGGATGATAGCTCCCTAGACTGAGGCAGAAACAGAAAAGCATTTGTTGTAACCTGTCATATCCAGCAGCCATCTCTCACGCTCATGATCAGGTCAAAAAACTAAGGACAGAAGCATCACACCTGCCTGCCAAGTAAATCATTCATAGAATGGTTAAGGGTTGGAAGGAACCTCTGGAGATCATCAAGTCCAACCACCCTGCCAGTGCAGGATCACCTAGGGCAGGCCACACAGGAACAGATCCAGGTGGGTCTTGAAAATCTCTAGAGAAAGAGACTTAAAATTAATTCACATTAATTTTAGCAAGCCTGTACTGGTACAGGCAGACCAGTCCTTCTTTTATAAAAAATAAATGAAGATATGTCCCAGTAGAGACACATACACAACAAGCAACTGCCTCCTGAATGACTATTAATCTCTAATGCAGTTTGCACAACAGCAAACTGCATTACAAACAAACAGCAAATGTCACCATAATTTTTGCAGAACACTCTTACTGTACTCATTCGTGAGCTAGGACTATTGCTGAAGTCTCTATGAATAGCAGCATCCCAATACTCAAGATTTACATCAGCTTCTGGAATTCCCTGCAGAAGTTATTTTTAAATTCTAGAGATCTGGGACCTAGTCACCTCATGAAATGCCTTTCTTCACATGATGTGCTCCCAGGATTGAAATCAACAGATAGCTGTTCTTGTCATGCTTTCATACACTTCACACACTTTCTCCCCCTGCTCCATGCTTGGTCCTTCCAGACTCTTGACTTAAGTCTTCTTGAAACCTAATAAAAGAGTAAGGGAACTTGAATCTAATCTCCATCCTGTATGGTTTCATTTCTGGTTTTCCAGTAGACATCCGGTCTGCAAGATAAGCACCTAGTCTTAGGGTTCTAGGCTGTCAGAATGCACCCTCACTTTGTTAGGAAGTATTTGATCATCACAGCTGTATGCTAAAAAAACAAAACAAAAAGAAACAAAAATCAAAGAAAAAAATCTCCCTCCCCCCAAAAAGCCAACACAACAAAACACCACAACAACAACCACCACCCATTTACTGCAGATACCCTGCACAGTAGCATTTCAGAATACCCACCTCCACCACATTGTCAGCAATTCCACCAAGTAACAGATGTGAATTGATTCTGTTGATCTTAACCAGTTTGGGTAGACAAAAATTACTTTCTCTGCAAGTTTCAACGGAAAGGCTCCCATGATGTTTTCCCAAACTACTTCCTACTGAACCCATATGAACTGTTCACATACCGTTCTAAAGTCCTCCTCAAACTTGTAAGCTCCACCTCCTGTGGCACAGAGCGTAGTGTGCAAACTGGAGAAGTTCTTTTCACTACCCATCTGTATGAACCTGTGCATGGCACAGCTGGGAAAGCGGATGAAGTGCAGGTTTCCTTTGCGTCCACACATAGTCAAATTTTTCAGTTCAAGATGGACATCGCGAATGCCAGTTTTACCATAGGCTGTATTGGAGGTCAAGTATTTCCTGATGCTTTTCAGGTTTTCCACCTCCTCCTGTTCTTCTTCTGCAGTAATGTCCTTAGGTTCAAAGTAGACCAGTTTAACCAATGTTCCACCAATATCCATTCCAAACCATGGAAAAGCTAAGGACAAGGGGGTTGGGGAGGAAGAAAGAGAAAGTCACTATAAATATGCAGGTTAGCCATATCACTGAAAACATTTGTTGAGTGACAATTCAGTGTAGACACAGTAGCAGCATCTGCTCCTGAAAGCTGGTGATCAGTTACATGTCCAATTCTTATGTATGAAACACTTAAGACTTCAGAAAGCCTCCGTGAAAAGGAATTAAAAAAACCAAAACTCATAATACTCTTCCATGGAGGAGGTTTCAATGAAACAAAAATAATTTTTTCCCCAGGAAAACATTTTACTCTTCAATCAGCACCTCTTGACAGAGTGCATTTACTGGATTTCACCCGGTCTGACGCCCAGCACCAATTCTTAAAATAGGCTAAGGAGAGAGGAGGAAGAAATAACCAAACAGGAGAACAAGATTTCTCAAGTCACATTCCCACTAACATCTACAAATGTTTTTCCAAGACAACCAGGTGTCTTTTCCACAGTCACAAGGCTCTGTTTTAATAGCAGCAATACATAACTCTCCCATTATGCTGGGAGCCTCCAAACTTCAACCCACCAGAACTGGCAGCTCTGTTGGAATGACACCACCTGAACATATTAGCAGAAAGAGAATGACCTGTTTTAAGTTCAGTATTCACCACTGACAGTCCTTTTCTTTGAGTGTAGACTCTCTTTGCTGGTATATGTGTTAGTATATCATACAACTATACAAGAAATGCCACAATTCACTTCTCAGAATTTATATATTTGCCACAGCTGGACTACATCTACCAAAGCCTTTGTTCTGTTACTAGCAAGAGAAAATTACTATAGAGAACACACAGAAAATACTAACTGAACAAGGCTGGTCTGCCTGCTCTGCTTACACTTTAAATAGTAAGCCAGGTGACTTTATGAAGCAGTAAGAACTGAGAATACAAGGTCTATACACAGGTACTGCAGGAGGAGGCAGCTGGAAATGCTTCTTAGAGAAATTAAACTAAGTACATGGCTAACATCCAAGATCCAAAGTAGGAGTCACACAGTCACCTCTCTGCATTTAGGGAGAATCAGTCAGACTTGATAGAAATGTGATTCCACCAATTAGGGCATTCCAACTTAGTCTTGATACAAACTCCAAACCATGGACCAGATGCATTACTGGTATTTCTGCAAGTGAATCTACATGTAAACAACTTGGGGCAAAGATTTTAATAATCATAGGAGGTACTGATCATACTGCTCTTCCTCACATAATCACAGATCAGTATTAAGTTATTAAACTTCAGGCTGAAAGGAGCTTAAGAGACTTTCTCTTCTTACCACAAAGGTCTCCGCATCATTCTTGTCTGGCTGAACGATTTGAAAGTCTAAATCAAAATTGTTAATACACCCCAAACACATCCAATCCTTAAATATCAGATGTTTAGGACAGTTATTATGCTCCATTGCTGTATGCCAGATAATTGAATCATCAGTTAGTCGCCCCTTTCCCTAAGGACAAGGTAGGCATAATGCATAAACTCTCATGAATTAGCTTGTTTACAGTTGAGTTTTTCTAGCAGCACCTACTGTTAGATGTCGTAAAGCCGTAATTTCTTTTTTCCATGCCCTACAAGCTGCAAGGCACAAAGACACTGAAACAAAGTCTAATTTGATGTTTGGGAAGATACATCCTATACAGATGCGTAAGAGCTCCCTGAAGTGGGAAAATTTGAAATTAGTGGTTTCAAAACAGGCTTTAAAGAGGAAAAATATTTTACCATACACTAATCTGTAGCTCAAACACTTCTGGAAGTACAAGGAAAATATTTAAGCAGAAGTGGTCTAGCCCACACTGGACAACGCTACAGTGCAGCAGAGCTCAGGACACCAATCCCATTAGTGATTTACACAAATCTTTACTTAAGCTACTGAGAAGTTTACCTGTCCCACTGGAACAGCAAGTCTCCTCCTCAGATGTATCTTAAGTAGGCAAAGCAGGACGTTTAATTGTAAAAGCAGCATGGTCATGTTGTACGCTAAAGAATCAGCCTGTAGCTAAGTGTAAGCTAATGGTCAATATCCTATATTAAGGGCATAAAATTTGCTACAATTTACCTGCACCAGCAGCTGCTTCAAAGCTAGAGTGTAGATTTAATCAGATGAAGCATTCCATCCTCCTATCAAACACAAGCCCAGCAATAAGTGTTAAATACTAACAACACACTTGTAAGTGACTGCCAAGACATATACTTCTATATCGTAACATTTTGAGGAGTCGTAACTAAATCATTATTAAAGAACAGGTACTGTAGAAAACAACTACTTTTGGGATAGGTACACATAATGCTCACGGTTAAAGAGCAAGCAGAAATACCAATCTGTTTTGGGGTTGTTGTTTTAAGTTTATATTCTCTATGAATTTAAGCTCCTTTCATTTTATTGTGAGCCAAACGGAGAGCTGTAGAAGGAAGAGAACTTTGCTGTTACAACAGCAGCAGTTTTCTTCAGCACAAATAAAGAGCACAACATCAGTCCACAACAAACAGTACATACTGGTTACACAGAAGAACAGCTTACATTTTCTCCACAGCTGCTAGTATCAGCTACCTATTGCAAGCAATTCCAACACAGATAACAACTATATTGACCGGTTGAACAGTTAAGACAAAAACCAAGTCTCAAAGTTCCTGACAAGTCCCACTGAAATTTGTATAGCTTCCATACAACTGGAGCGACAGCAGAAACACTTCTGTATTCCAGTGATTACTTACATTTATTCATTTTATCTTTTGTTACTATCAGTATGTTCCAAAACAAAAAGTACCACTGAAGCACCATCAGTTCTTTTCAGTATCTTTAGATAATGCACCTTAGCTGGTACCTATACACTACAACTTCCATGACACCACTGAACAGGGTGCTAATGGGAGTGCACATGCAGACAGAAAGGTGCTCCTGGATTCTTCTGCCTCCCCGAATATGGAAAAACCATTCAGAGGCCACAAAAATTATTAGAGCCCTCACTAATACAACCAGGGTGTATGATGAAATTAAGGTATTCATGCAAATACATTCCCACAGACCTGAGGGAAAATGAATGTGGAGGGGTTTTTTTTTTATTTTGTGTTATTTGTTTTAATCTGGAAGTCCAGCATTTCACTGATAATTTGAATAAATGCCCAGTTTCACAAGTAATTAAAAGCCAGGAAAGCAAGGAGGGGAAGGGAAATCCAGCACATCCACATCTTGGGCTGATTAACAGTTGTTTAAAGTTGTGTGATATACTACAAAAAATGAAGACAGTGAATATGTTGCAGAAACACTTCACAGTGCTTCTAACCAAAACGCACTTACTACAATTGCCTAAGATTGTTATGAACTGGTTTCTCCCTTCTCAAAGTCAATATGCAATACACCCCTTGGATCAATGCAATCTATTACTGCAGTGTACCAACACAGTAGAAAGTGATAAAAAAATAACACCACAAAATCTAGTTTTAGGTTCCACAGAACTGATAAAGTGTTAAGATGAATCACGCATTCTTAAAAGCCTAGCATAAACCAAAAACCTCACTTATCCTGTTAAAAAGTTAATTCTCTTTCTGTTAATAATCCACAATGACTACTTGCTGCTTTTTATCTTGAGAAAAATCTCCATTACTCCAAAATTTATCTGCAGAAACATGTGACAATGCAAACAGAAGGTATCTACAGCATTGCACGATTAGGTAATCTGATGTACACCAACAGCTGTGCTATCTGGGGGAAAGGTTCACTCATGAGAAATTCCATGATACATTTTACCTAGTTTCTGCACAGACTTTTGAGAGCATGAACCTAGGCTATTCCTATAAGGCATATTACATTCAGAATTTAATACATTTGATTTTTTTAAATTCTGTGCTTAACTTAAAATATAACTAGGGGTTGTGGAGAGTAAATATCAAATTACAACGTGGACAAGAGCTCAGGGGAAGCAAGGAGGAGAGGGAACTCCTGGGTCACTAAGTAACATTTCCCCCCACTAAGAAGGATAACCACGGGTAACCCTTTTCAGATGTTTAAACAACCACCACAAAGTTAGCTGAATCTTTCTACACCTCAGCTCTTAGAGATTGTGCCTGAATTCTGCTGGGTAGAACTTACTTCTCTCTACCTGCACCCTAGATGTATCCATGACAAATTTGCAGTAGTTTCTTCCTTTTCCCAAAACTGTTTCAGCTTACACATCTCTCTTACAAGACCTGTATTTCCTCAAAAACAGATACAGTATTTTTTTTTTTTTTAATCAGTAATTTGAATGATGGTAACAGTCTGATATCTTAGCCATAAATATCTCAGATGGAATACCTTAGGTTCAGCTGTTTTTCTTCATGGCCATTCATATGATATTACTTCATTTACATTTTTCATTCACATTTCATTTGTATTGCTTGATGCTTTGGCGAGTTAAGAACTTCCTGTTTTAATTGGGACTAGAAGAGGGAAAAGAGCACCAAAAATAGGAATAAAAACCCCAACCACCTCAAAAATAAGAGTCACACAAGATGAGACAGTAGTCTCACAGTTTTTGAAAGCTGCTTTCTATTATAAAAGCATCTGATAATAGCTCGCATATTTTTCAATTAATTCTTCCTACTTGACAGTTATTTCGAGCAGTTCAAACATACTGTAAAACGGAAGCATTTACTTTGCTCTGAACAAAAAAAAAATAAAATACGTAGCTTAAAAAGTTAATTGTATCTGCCCAGTAAAGTTTTCAAACCTTAAAGCTACAGCTAAACAAATCAAGCACATCTATCAGACGAAGCCTTCCTGCTTGTTTTCAGCAGCAAGAGCTTTTTAATGTCTACCAACTCACCAGACAATGTAAAAAAAAAAAACCACCATCAAGAAACCAAAATGAACCCTCAAACCAAAATACCTTCAAAGCCAAAAGCACTGAGCTGTTTGTTAAACAGGTGTGACCATCCACACTTATGTAGTAACATTACCACAAACCGATTTCTGAAGATAGCACTGGGAGATTGTGTATCTTCATTAAGGAAAAAACACAACAAAAACCGAAAATCCAATCCCCCCACTCCCCCCAAAAAAACCCCAAAGCAAACAACAAAACCACAAACTCCAAAAGAAGCAAAACTAACAAAAGCCAAACTTACAAAGCTAGAAGCAGCAATGATTAACTATCAAGAATCTCATTTCTGGATCTGACAGCATCCAGCCTGGTGGAAGTGATTAGCATAAGCTTCCTATCCCAGTTGGCAATGTGTTATCTTGTTGGTAAGGCTGATAAGCAGTTTTAAGTCACAGGATCCTGGATGACAACACACCAAACTGTTCAGTTTGTTAAGACCAGTCCTATTCCTTAGGCAAACCATTACTCCCACCTACATTAACATCAACTGGAGTCTAACTTTAGGCAGCATGTCACCTGAAGCAATTCTTAAGATGAAAAGATTGTGGGATATTCCAATGCCTCCGACAGAACTTCAGTAACCAGTAATGTAGTAATTATTCATTATGTCACATGATAGCAAGACCAGAGCCATTTTTGCTCCTGTATTCTTTAAAGTATCTATATAATCATGACATTTCCTATTTAACATCACTGCAGGTGAAAAAGCCTATGTTCTCCACAGTTCCCACTTGGCTGTAATAGTACTACATAATCATGATGCAGCCAAACATCACAGGTGTTAACAACCCAAATATTGGCCAAAAGCTTTCTTTATTGTCAAAATACAACTTGAAGCATTAAGAAATTACAACTAACACATTATGATTGCCATGGCTAAACAACCAATGCCTCAAAACACATTCTTTAACCCCTAACAATTACCAGCTGACTTGAGGCAAGATCCAAGAGCCTGATTTGAACAGAGACCCCAAAGCTTTATCTTAAGAAAAGCAACAGAATTAAGATGTACAGCTAGCTTCTTCCTTGTGTCTGCTGTAGAATCACGCATTGAAGCACCAGTCTAGTACACTGCCATGCTGAAATCTTTGTCTTTACTTGGATACAATGCAGTTTCCACAAATGAAGGCACAAAACTGCTCTTGTCCTTTCTTCTGTTCAAAGATCACATTGAAACTGAACAACACGACACTGTAGCAGGCTTTTGGAATTTGCAGAACTCACACCTTTCAGTACTTTGCTCTGGAGAGCTTCACAGCACAAGGCATCAAAACAGATACTTACCTGCATTCACGACACAGTGCTGCAGTAATGTAAACCATAGCCTCACAAAGGGTCTGCACCAGTGATTCAAACCAGAAATCTGACGTAAGCCTAATCCCTAACAACTCATCTAGTTCTTCTAAGGAAAAAAATACAAGCCAAACATAGCAAAGACAAGCTTCTCAACAGAAGAAGCAGAAGGTGAGTCAAAAAGGAGGATAAATTAGTCCCCAGATCCTCTCTCATTACAGGCTAATCAACAAAGCACAACAGTTTCACAAAGAATCTTCCCTTCTCAGAGAGCAAAAAGTACTTGGGAATATAGAAGCCTACCTCACATAGGCAGAAGGCAGAAAAAGTCATTAAAACATGTAATTTGTAAGGACTTAAAGGAATAATTGCTGCAAATGGGTTTGATTTGTTGAAATATTGAGAAATACCAATTACCTCATTATCTGTTCCACTATGCAAAGCAAACCCCACAATCAATACTCAAGTTTTACATGCCATGTGGGAACTACACTTCATTTTGCAATGTGTCCTTAAGCACAGAACAAACATCTCCAGAGGCCAAGATTAAATAGAGAAACAACTGTAAATTGGGGTTGTGTAGTATTCACTAGCAATGGATGAAGTGGAAAATTATGTAGTACCAGGAGAATTTGAGTATCACTTAATGAGATTTTTAAGCTCATGACAATGTGCTATCATACGGTCCTGCAAGAAAAATGATAAATAGCAAATTCATTCTTGTACAAAATAAACCATGTAAATTAAAAACCACAAGAACAGTAAGAATTTATGAATTTTATTCTGCAAAGACATACCACAGAACAGTTCTACAAAACACTCCCTTTCACTTGCTGTTTTTATTAAAGCCTCATTTCATTAAAAGCCCACAACTGAAGACTCACTCATCATACATCTTGGGAAGTGCAGCCAGTCACCTATGTGTGCACTTCACTCTGATAGGCTCTTTTTCCCCCTCAACAGGGGGGGAAGAAATTCCAAATTCCTCATTCTTTCCTATTCAGCTGATTATACGAATCCCTAAAAGCCTTTTTCTTTGCTTCAAAATACTTTTTAATATTATGGAGAGCTTGATATTCAAATGTTGTCTCTTAGCTATGAAACTGGCCAAAGACTACAAAACCAGTTTGTGATAGAGAATGATTCAGTCATCAGGAGGTTAAATTTGGTAGAGAACTAAATTACCTATCAACAGATACTGCAAGCACTACATGATTAATCAATACAGAGAACATTCTAAGGGAAAGTGGTATGTGTAGCTCAGCAAAAATATTTTAAAACCTGGAGAAGGCACTGGCTAATAAATAGCCCTGTAAAAGCTGCAGCTCTTCAAAGCTGTTTCTTAGTAATTTTTTCTGCTTACACAGAAAAGAGGTTTAAAATATTTATTTCAAAAGAAAAAAAAAAAATCCAGAGTAACTGAACACACACCACCTCCTACTGAGTAGAAACATCTTTAGGTTTTGGCAGCTGGTAGCTGTGATCCTGACTATCCCTAATTACCCTTCCAGAACACGCTGAACGTTTAAGAAAGAAGCGAACATTTGTTGGCTCTATTTGAAGAGCTAGCACAGTGAGAGTGCAAAGAAACAGAGTACTTTTTTTCCAGTGGATTGTTTTACTCAGAGTTTACCATGGAATTACTCAATAGCTCAATACCTATATACAAGAAGTTAGCTATGACCAAATAAACAAAACATACCATTCGTCAACAAACCCGGTATCATTATGTATGTTACAGATAGAGATGTCTGAGACTGATGAGATTTGTGGCAGACAGTTTACCAACACCTCCCAAATCAACTAACCAAAAGCCTCAGCTGATGTTTGTAAGGGGAATATTACAAGTTTATCATCTTTTCAATTTCCCCCTCCCCCCCCATCATAATAATTTGCAGTCAGCTCCCAGATCTACTTCTTCCTGAATTTTAACAGCATTTGGGGAAGGAGCACGTACCAAGACTGCAGCGCCTTCCCAAGGCACAACAGCACCCATGCCGACTGCCGCCCGGGCGGCGTTACTTACAGCACTGTTTGGGCACGATGAGCTTCATGGACGCGTGCGGGGAGCGGCGGAGACCGGCAGAACCCTGGGCGCCGCCCGACGCGGTGCTCGCCTCGGCGCAGATCTGCCGCCCGCCGCCCGCCCGCGTTTGTGCCGGGCCGCCGCTCCCCGCCCGCCGCCGCCCCATTGGCGCAGGGCGGGCCCGGCCCACGCA
>JANVCC010000106.1:400-20406 GCA_025345505.1 Todiramphus chloris collaris | reverse complement strand
GCAGCCGCCTGACACCGGGCCGCTGCCGGGGCCCAATGGGGCGGGCTGCGGCAGCGCTGCAGGGAGGGGGCCGGGCCGCCGAGCCAGCGCCGAGCCAGCACCGAGCCGCAGCCCCGCCGCGCAGAGCCCCGCCGCGCAGGTCACTGACGTGGCCTGTGCCGCCGGCCCGAGTCCATCCGCCGGCGCAGCCTGCATTTCTTGGCTGGGGAGCCGTGACTGAGCGGCGGCAGCTCCGGGCGGAGCAGCAGCGAGTGCGGCGCCTCCCCGCAGCCGCCGTTGCTCAGCGGCTGACTCGAAGGGTGGAAGCCGTTCTGCAGCAGCCCGCTGAGCAAAGAACAGGAGGCGGGGGCGGGCGGCGGCCCCGCCGGGGCGGCGGGCTGGGCGCGGAGCTGCTCCCCCATGGCGGCAGCCTCTTCCCTTTGTCTCCCGGCTCAGCTCCGGCTGGGCGCGGCGGAGCCTCTGCTCATGCCGGCGCCCGTGCCCGCAGCTCCGTGCGCTGGGGATGCGGCGCCCGCCCCCCCGCCGGCGGCGGCGGCGCACGGCGCAGGCGTCCTGCCCGCAGCGCGCTGCAGAGGGGCGGCCACCGCCCTCCTCGGGGACGCGGCGACCCCTCCAGCCCGGCTAACGTGCGCGCTCCCGGCGGCCGCGCCCGGCACCTGCAGGGCTCCGCGAGCAGCCCCGGAAGCGCGCCGGGGCGGGCCCCCGCTTGCACAGCGTGGGCTGGCAGGGGCACTGTCACCCTGGCAAGCGGCACCCTGTGCGATTTCAGCGTGACTTCGCTCCCGTCGCCCTGCTCGCTGGCACGCACCGGGCGGGCCTGACCCCGTAGCCGGCTGCGGTGTCAGTTTCGCTTCGGGATGTCCGCAGGCACGCTCATGTGACTCGGCTGTCTCAATCTCGGAGGCTTCCGTGCATGTGATCCTCGGTATGCCCTGTACAGCACACGAAGTTACTTGTGCCTTAGCATCCACGTTCAAGTTTTTGTCTACATTGTCACGTGTTTCCTCAACAGCTTAGGGTGACTCGTGTGACCTTGAATGCGTTTGACCTTAATGCTTTTTTTTTTGTATCTTGACCTTCTCTGTGCAGCAATGGTAAAGCTGAGAACTGTGGTTTACACCCTGACCCCTGAGACATCAAAGTGTAAAAACACATTTTCTGAATGAAATGTATAAAATATCAAACGGACATAAATAAAACTGGGTGAACTGTGCTGTGGTGGTGTGTATACTTGAAAAGAAAAACTAACTGAATTTTGCTCTGCACGTGCAGGTCATTTCATTATACAAACTGCCAGTTGCTACACAGATGATCATCCTTAAAATAAAAACAGGTCATATAATGGCTCCTCTTTACACCTAAAATCAGTACAGGGGAAAAAAAAAGAAGAGCTATTCTATCTGCCTCCAGAAAGGTATACTATATTAAGAAATTGCTTCATGACAGGTAATGTCACATTCTCTCCACTTCCTGTCTAAGAGCAGAACGTTGTACCTGGAAGCAAGCCACAGAAAAACAGGCACATGAAGTTGGGGAAAGGAAGGAAGAGTGCTTGAGAACAAAGAATGAGTAAAATTTTATTCCTAAAAAACAGTGACCAATGTTCTGAAGATGATTATACTCCAAATTTTCCTCATGAATAAATGCCCTCTGCTGCTAGAAGGAGCTGTAGACCTTCCAAAACTGTCAAAATCTTTGCAAACTCCCTAACTTACTAATCACATCTAAGCTAAAAAAACAGAAAGCTGCTGGACTAGCAGGGACCTCCATACCATTTGTTGGAAGTTCTAGGCAGCTTGCTGGTTACACTTTATGAACTCTCCTTGTTAATTTAGAGCTCTCAGGGCATGAGGGATATTAGCTGCTACTGTCCCAGGCTGGAAATGGTTCTGCCTTTCTCTGTCCCCGACACAGAAAATGACTTCATGTACAACCAGCCTGATGCAGAAATGGGGATAATTCCTACAAACCTGTTTTTCTCTACAATTGCGGCCTAACTGGGAGCAGACACATGGGCAGTTACTGTACCTCAGCTGAAGGGCATCAAATTTTACCTTACTCCAACAAAAGCAAGACCACCTTTTAATGTATGCTTACCTTTCCTCGTGGTGGGACAGTAGTCCTTCCACTGACTCTGTGGTGGAAAACAGGACCTGTTTCTAGTACTGGGCCCAAATTTAGACACTAGACTTCTGGAATAACTAACAAAGGATTAAATAAAAACTTTAAGTTTTATTCTAGGAAATTAAAGATTTGAAGGGATATTCAAACTTGGAACAGGTTTCAGCAAAGGACATCTATCACAGCTGCTGAAAACAAGACAGAGCGATAGCTGCAGTAAAGGAAATTCACTGTAGACTTGAGGCATTTCTGTGAATGAAGTTAGACAAGCATTAGACCACACTGGAAGTCTCAACTATCCATTGATGCAAGCTTTTAGGAAAAGTTAAATATCTGTGAGGAACAGTCTAGGTAGAGTTAATCTTGACTTAGAGCGAGGAGAAGGCATGGCCTAGACACCTTTCTGAGGTTCTTTCAATTCAAGTATTTCACTAATATTCTGCTGTAAATACTGCACAATTACACCCAGTAGACTGTGCTGAATGGAAGACATAGGTCAGGAAAACAAGGCATGATCCAAATTACTGACAAGTTCAGGGGCGGTGCAGAGCAATGGCATGTAACACCACCAAATACCACCTCAAATAACACCAGAGAAAATATAAAAACGGAGTCATGTTGAAGACGGTGCAATTCAATTGAGAGGTTTTATGTACAGGGGTAGATTCACTTCTAAGTGTGCAAATTTGTCTGATCATGTAAGCTCTACCGTGGGAATGGATGAAAACACCAAACTTTTTGTGCTGTGTGAAGACTGAGTTTCCAGCCAATGTGCTGCTTTAGCAAAACAGTATCAGACACTTGTACTGATGAGTATCACATGAACGAATTTCTGCACTACAAAATACCACCTCTTCATATTACTCTTGTTTACAATTGTTTTAATTTTGGAATGAGCTTTTAGAAATGATATAAAATGATATAAATGATATAAAAATCTTCTCTCCAGATTTGATTTCCAAATTCTTCAGCTCTTCTGCGACATAAACCAAGACATTGGGAATAAAACTAGAGTGTTTCATCTTTAAGGGTTTAAAATGAAGGAATCACATGTTCTCAGGTGTATATAGCATCGCTTATTTTGGGTGCAAGCAAAATACAGTGTAATTCATTTGGCATTCAGGGAAAAAAAACCTGAGCCTTTTGCATTAATAAAGTTGAAACTGGGAGCAAATGAACTGTACACCCTGTTCTGCATTAGCTGTGAGCCACAGGGAGAACCAGCACAACACTTCATGAACTCTACTGATATAGCCAGCCCGTGCTCTTCTAATATTCTGCAGTGGCTATATTGGTGATGTGAAGGTCTCACATTGCATTTAGGATTTGAATATCTGGAATGTCTTAGAAAATACAATCCATAAGAAATATGACGGAAGTGATAATGTCACCACTTCAAAAAAGGACAAAGAGGTGAAATAAACTATCCTGTTACTCTCACAGCTGGGCAGTTGGCTCAAGACCTGCTGTCTGTTGGTTTACTATCCATACTATTTATGGGGCAATACAGCACAACTGGCTGAAAGCAGCATTGCTTTTAAGAAGTACTGCACCCTCTTGCCTTCATACCACATCATATATGTTCAGTATATGGACTCCAAACAGTGAACAAGTCTGCTAAACTGACTCATTGCAAATTACACATTTGCATGGCAAACACTTCATGGATTATTCCATACCCACTTGCACTTCAGCCAGCCAGTTTTCTATCACCTCCGTTTGTTTATAAAACACAGAAACACAGACTGCAGTTCTCTGTGAGTCAGTTTCATCAAACTAACCACTTGCGCTTAAGATACTCTGCCACAGGATGAAAAGTGCTGTGCTTCAGCTCTTACAGTTTCAAAACCAATGGAACTGAGAAAAAACAATCAAACAAACAAACCATCAAACCCAAGAAACTAAACCAAAACACCCCTTCAACTATGTTATCACCAGGCAACCTGGCCTGAAACTTTTAAAGGAACCTATGAGGATTAACTCCCCCTCCTTCATGCTGTGGGGCTCCCATATCCCTGGTCTGAGACCAAGTTATAATAAGCACCAAACAGGTGCAGTCCACGTGTAAATCCATTACCTAAGAACAACAACAACAGAAAAATCTTAGAGAGCACCAGTGGTGTTATTCTAATTCAAAGCCAGACAGCTACAAAGCTTTGGCCATATTTTGGAGAGAAGTGGTGATGAGGAGCATGCCCACATCATCTCAATTTACACAAACTGTATTAAGCAATGCAAAGAGTGTAATGAAACAAGACTTCTGGCATAGCTGCCTGCAGATTTATGTTTAAGGGGTCACTGGCACTCATTCTGACATTCCTGTTTACATTTCTATTCGGGTTACTCCTATGTTTATCCTGTTTCTATAATACAGGAAAGTCATACTAGTTCTTATTCAATTTTTCCCCTTTGAAAACAAAGTATATACAGTACAGCTTAATAAATCAGCATAAAGAGCATTCCTTGCAAAAGATCAGATACTGTTGATTTATTTTAGGTATATTCACATATCACATGTATCAAAAGGAATGTGCCAAATCTACAAGTTCAGTATTTTTCCAAATTTCAGAACTGGGAAAAAACTCCGTATTTTTGGGTGTAATCAGGGCCTCCAGTAGACACATGTTTCAAGTGTATGTTAATGCTCTTTTTCCTTTACTTTAAATTGCAGGGCTAGAAGACCAACAGCCAAACATCATTACATAAGGATACATGCTAGATGTGTAAATCAAATGGGACAAAACAGCTATAAAACTGGGTACAATTTTTATCTGAAAAATGCAATGACAGAGTATTTAAAAAGGGACCCAAGGGGCTTTAGTACTATCAGCGTGATCACAGGAAAGCTAAGCCTTACAACAGTGAGCTAGCACAAGAATTCTTCTCCCCAAACACTAATGCATCTGAGGGGAAACTGATTGCAGATGACAGAGGAAGCAAAGGGCATAAATTTAGTCATATGCCTAAATCTTTGCCAGATCGAGGCCCAGAAAGACTATACTGAGACCATCAGTTCCATCCCTCCGCATCCACCTCCTGGTGCAGGCTCCTTTCAATTATGTCCTTCTGTGACACTTAAACAAAAGCTGTGGATTTAGTGAAGCAAAGTCCTGTTCCCCTGCTCATCTCTCCTTCACTTTCACCAAGGGCAAGAAAGATGGAGAAAAGCACTCTGTCTAAGCAGGAACTTAGCTTTGGAACGGCCCTCAGGAGGAATGTGCTTTCACTTCATTGATGACGAACAGGGTACAGATCTCCTGGCCCAAGTGTCAAGCTGAGTTTCCAGGCAAGGCAGTATGAATGCTACCTAGAAAAAGTTTTGTAGACTAGGACATGACTTATGTATCTCACAATAGCCAAGGCTATGGAATAACAGTCAAAAGAGTACAAAAGTCTGGTCCTACCAGCCTGCCCATCCTTGTGGCCAGACTATGCAGCAGCCCAAGTGGTTTCTACAGTTATCCTCCGTCAGTTCCAAGACGAGGTTAGAGATTGTGGTTGCCATCTCCCATCCCAACTGAAAAAAAGCACACAGCAGTCACAAAACAGTGAGAAACTTTTCTTTCTAAAGCTTTACCTACCAATATCTCTGATTCTCTGTGTACAACAAGACAATTAAAACTTAACTTGCAGGTGCATTTACTTTCTGCAACTTTAACTGATCCCAGGCAGAACTGGTGGTGCTCATCTTTTATAGGAAACAAAAACCTTCAGTGCCTTAGTTCAGACATTTCAAATAGAAATCAACAAATTAGTATACATTTAAAATCTAGCCTTTGATTATTGCTTAGGAGTAGAAGCCAGTGAAGACAAAGTAAGTGCTGGAGCTGAATCATCTTTTTTCCATGCCATAGCTTATATTCTGCAGAGAGTTTGTGAAAAAGGAAAAGCCAAATAATTGATTCAAACTACTACATATGTGAAAAAGACAAAAATTTCATTTCAAATACATTCTCCCTTGCCCCCATCCACTCTCCTGTACCTAAGTATTCAGCTCACTGTACTGCTCCTTATCTTTAACTATCAGGCTTAAATATAAAAAATATAATTGGAAAACATGTAAGTTCACAATCCACTGATTGAGAAATACTGTTTGTCATCATAAAATAAAAAATATTGCAAGAAGTGGCAGAGCATTGGGTAGAGGAAACAATGGCCTTTGCTCTGATTGCTCCCCCATAGACAATTACCATCATATTTGCATAGATACTGGTTTTACTGGAATGAATGTCTTCACTTTTTTTTCAACTCAGCATTTTTACATGGTGCTTCATAGTACCATCCCCAGGGAAGTGACAGATTCAAAACAAGCACTTTGAAAGCCAGCAACAGAATGGCTGACAATTACAAAAGTCTCTCTCTTCCTTATTCAGCAATGCCACATCTGAAGAGGAGGAGAAACTGGTTCTCCTATCAATATTCAGCTGCACAGAGATTTTTCACTTGTATTGGTCTATATTCCCAGAGCTTAACTGCTGACATGAAATTCCTATGGATATTAATGTTTATGAATCAGGTAACAACAGGGAACCAGACTTGCTCCATGCCCGTATGTGGAAGAGGTAAAAAGAAAAGGCATCTCTCCAAACTGCTCTAGCTAGACATACATACCTCCAAACCAGACAAAACCAGCTTATTCCTCTAACCCCAAAGACAACACACAGTGTCCATTAGATGGTAGAAAGGACACAGAGCTTTTATTTTCCTTCTTCCAAACTAGGCCACAGATGGAAACTGATACAAAATGGAAACACATCACACCTTTGGTGTTTCTCCTCCACCACCTTCAGTTTCAGGGTAGTGTATTGTCTAAAAAAGCATTTAAACACAGGGTTAAGTCCAAATACCACAACTAATCTGGAATTAAAACTTTGGTACTTGAACAATGACTTTGCTTTCAAATAGATAAACCAAAGATTTGCTTAGGTTTTTGATGCTGAAAAAACATTTACTATGTCCTTGTGAAATTAAGCTTAAACCACAGACAATAAAACCCAAGTACTAATCTTTTTAAAAACACCTTTTTTATCCATGTTTGCAAAGAATGAAAGTCTTGTGTAGGAAGGTGTCGTGCTATAAATGACAAATTTGTTCCTAAAGGTACCTAAACAAAGAAGGAAAACAAACACTATGGTAGCATTGCGTTGGTTTGCTGTAGTTACATCCTCTGGTATTTCTGGGACTGGTGACCTCTCAGAGTAAATACTGCAGTGAGTAGTCTGTTCTGTGCAATGCATTTTGTTTTGTTCAAGAGGCCAACTTAGAGCTTTCAGGTTTTCACAAGGTCAATATAAACTATCTACAAATAAAAAAAGAAAAACAGAATTATAATAACAGACTTCTGTCTTCTATTAGACACATAGGGGGTGAAAAAAAAACCGTAACAGAAAGTAACATCCAGGGTCTCTCCTGCATTGAAGGCAATATGCATTTCACTGCAAGAACCAAAACATTTATTTTCTTGCAATAAAATGTAACTAATACAAACACATACTTTGTCTAATGGGAATTTAAGACTCAGAGACCATCTGGGTCATCAAAATGAGTTCTTTGAATCAATGACTAACCTGAAAGGGTCTAAGAAACATATAAGCCAAGCATACAGGGCACAAAAGGTTTTATATTATCTCATAACATATGACTGAATACTTTGAGACCAAAGCATTAGTTTGACACTCACATATAAAGTCTCAGTTATACACATTTATAGTTCTTTTTAAGACAGAATGGTAAATCAAGCTCCTTAGTCTCATGAACACTGCTAATCAAATTAATGGTATTTATGCTTAATTTTGATATGAAAGTCTGATAAGCTACAGCGTTGCTTTTGGTGCCAGCCATTTCACACATGGGAAGAGAAAAGCACTGTGTATCTCCTGTACAAAAGGAGACAGATACATTTTTTGTTTACAAAAATCTCTGTATATCCACTGAAAACAAAACTGAGAGTGCTGTCATCATTCTTTCATATTTTTGCCTAACTGCTCTAAAAGTAGCAAGCATCAATTGAGTTGCTTTTCCTTCATTTATAAAAATACCACAGGAGATATATACCTTAGCTTCATTCCATTTCCTCTTAGATGTAGAGGGGGAAAAAAAAATAAAATGAAAGAAAGGAAAGAGGAAAGAGGAAGGAGAGGAGAGGAGAGGAGAGGAGAGGAGAGGAGAGGAGAGGAGGAGAGGAGAGGAGAGGAGAGGAGAGGAGAGGAGAGGAGAGGAGAGGAGAGGAGAGGAGAAGCACACAGCCTGAAAGGAAGGTACAGCTACCCCACCCTAAGAAGTTATGAGAAACATACTGCTGCAGTGGTTATGAGGATGCAGCAGTCATGGACTGCACATAAGAGAATCCTCACAAATTACATGACACGACATGACCCAGTCTTCATGTACAACTGCAGTCTAATATAAACCAGCATTGATATGCCTGACCTAAAATCTTAAACCAAGAAAAGTTGTCTGATTTATGACTACCTTATTATTGGTCGTTTGCAGATCTTAGATCCTCCCAGAACATATAAATTAAACAATGCATACATAAACAAGTCATTTTTAGAGTGGATTCGTTTTGAACCAAATGCCAACAGCACTGTATTGACACATCATGACTGTTTTCATAGGATTAGTAAAGACTACCTAATCAATGAAAATGTTTTTGTTTTTTTTTTTAAGTAAAGATCTCTTTCCTGCAGAGAGAAACCAGGCTGGAACCCCAGTTTCAGTGAACTACAAAATCTCTAAGTAAAAAAATGAAAAAGCAACCCAACAATTCTCTGCCCCTATTCACCAAGCAAGTTTAAATTTGACTGTAAGCAGACTGATTTCAGTCACAGCCCTGACTGGCATAAGGAAAAAGGAAGAAGACATAGTTCTTAATTGAAATACTTTGCACTTCTGTAGTGCTTTGTACCCACAGATCTTTGTACGCTTTACAAACTGAGTAACTGCTCTTCTCACTTCCCATTTAAAGAAACAAAAGCAATAATGATAAAACAGAAAGTAGTGAGAGAGCTGAGAAAGGACTTGCAGACAGGTCTGGCCTCCAAACTGAAACCTGTGTTTGGATCAGTTTGACTCAAAACGGAAATTAAAATACCCATGCTCCTCAACTGGAAAGTTTAGCTGCAGTATTCCAGAGTAATTCTCATATTCTTAACTCATTTGCTTAGGCAGGGTCAGTGCTGAAATGGAAACCTGAAAGACTTCTGTTTGAAAAACATGAAAGCATCTTAATTTTTTTAAAAGGAATTCCCATTTTTCTCAGCCCAGTCATAGATCCAAAGAATACCTTTAGTTCCCCAGAAGTTGTATTCTCAGCATAATTGGCTATGAATCTAGCAATGCTTTGGGTTGGCCAACTAGCAGTCAAATTTACATTTCATTAGACAGAACATGCTGTCCTTCATGTGACAGGGCAGGGGCCTGGACAGACGACTCCTTCACGCTGCTTACTGAAAACAGGCTCCATTTAGGTTTAAAAAAAAACACGGGAAAAAAAAAACCAACTTTGCTTGCAGTTTCAGCAAATTAATAACTCATCAGCATTAGCTTCCTTTGTTGAAGCTCCTTTATTAGAAGCCTATTAGAAACATACATTTTCACTGACACGCTGTTCTGCTTGTAAAATTCAGTAACAAGCTACCCGTTCACCTTTGCGTCTACATCCACATAAGTTATGTCATTTGGCTGTTACCAGCGTGACCAAAGTTCCAGGCACACAGGTTAATGACCTCAGAACATGCCGGTTGAAGTCCCTGTTTGACATAATTTGTGTTGTTCTCTACGTCAATAGCTGTTTCATCTGTTGTCTCCTATATTTACAGCTGAACAACATAAAGATAAAAGAAACTACTAGTCAATGCAGTTGTCTTAAGACATTCTCCTGTCTCAATGCAGGAATAATTTCAGCTATAGTAGAAAATAGCATACTTTTTAAGAATAAGGATATATAGGTATCCACAATGAACATGAATAACTTCTAACATTACTAGAAACTTAAAACTCCCAATTTAATAATCTTATTTGAGAGACAGGAACATCTCACAAAAATATGCCAGACCTTCCTCTTTATTACTTCATCTGAAAATCATTCAGATCCGTGACAAAGAAACTGTGTTCCATATTTTCATTGCAAGATGAATGTCCAACAAGGAAGTAGCATCTGACTTCTTTAGGGAACAGTGGATGTATAGCCAAATGAAACTGGGTTCACTGAACTTCAATACAAGTTAATAATACAGAGGAAGGACAGGAAGAAAGGCAATTGGGAGGAAAAGGGTAAGATGTGCAACAGACTTGCCTAATAAGAGGCCAGAAATCTGAAGTCTGTAGTTTGTGTTCTCTTCCCATCACAGGCAGGCATCAGTATTAGTTGTGGTTTCATCAGATCAGACCTGTGCTGTGAGACTACCTTAGAAACTGCAGCCAAGGAGGAGTGGGGAGAGAAAAAGAAACAAAACCAAGAGAGAAGCTAACAGCCAACAGTACAGTACTGTATCCATCCCAAGCAAAGATGGCACAGATCTTCCCATCATCCCTGTACTCATGTTCTCAATAATATTCATCAAACAATGTTAGGAATTATGAGGTGAAAATTTTATTCATAGGAATGTTCCTGTGATGAGGCTTTAATAAATCGTAGTTCCTGGATGGAAAGAAATACATACCACATTAGATTTTCCTGGTCCAAGTTCACTGCTGAGATTCTTGGTGGCCACGGCTGCTTTAAACACCCAGTAGCTAGCTACACCTTCCACCTAAAACTCAAAACATCAGATGAAAAAAACTGGCATGTGTAACGCATCCTGAACTAGCACAGCGGCATGATTTGCAAGCTATAGCTACATTTGTTATACAAATAAACTTGAGGCTTGATTTCAGGTAACAGCAACAGTCATCTGATTAAAACAATAATAAAACTATAGCACCTATTTCTGAGTCACTTGTCTTGGTTAATGAATTTCGCGAGAGCATGAATCACCCAGTTAGAAATGAGTTTGAAGGATTTGTTTCCAAGTTTATACTAATATTATCCTTAAAATAAAAGGATTCCTTCCTTACCCCTAAATTGTTGCATGTTTTTGTTCTTTTCACAATGCCAAAGTCTGCTTTATGTAGAATATTTGGATTAATTGTTGGAATAATTATCTTCTTTTTATAACACCGTTCACACAGAAAGATCTCGTGGTGCTTTACAAATGTGTGTGTATTCTTCAGTGCATCCACGCATATGATGAAGTATGGTAGTATGGCAGTACTTGGCAATACTAATATAAAAGCACGTGACAGGAACTGAAGTCAGAGCCTTTAATCTGTTGAAGTGGTAAAGGGAAATTCAGATGCACAAAACTGAATTATTAGCAATAGAATTTTGATGTTTACACTCACATTTTTGCAAAATGAGGTTTATTCTGGCTACAGAGGGTCAGATCAGCCAGTGCTTGGTAACACTCATCATTTCAGTGAAAATCTTTCAGTTTCCTCAGATTTCAGCTGTGAGCAAACTTTCAGTAAGGAAGCCTGTCCTGTTTAAAAAATCTGCTTATCCTTGTCTGCAGCATGTTGTGACACTATCAGGCAGGGCAGCATCAAACTGAGAACTGTATGTTAAACTGTGTTTGGAAATACTCTGCAAGTCTTGATATGCCCAAAGGTTGTAATCCAGCCAGCCACCTGCATATTTGACCTCTTGCTGAAGAACTGCCAAAGATGCAGCTTCACAAGCAATTTAGACAATCTGAGACTGCCTAACAGGAAAGAAACAGCCTTGCCCTTTTGTCCCACCAGCATTTCTGCCTGCTCTTCTGCTCTCCCAGCAGCTGTTTTGCCACTTAGAATCTACTTGCTGATTTGGTTGAAAATAATGCTATCAGAATGTGTTTAAAAATTAGCTGCTCATTAATCCACCCTTTGAGAAGCAACTGAGACTTTCTAAGTGTTCATCATCTTTAATCTGCTGCTCCACTTTTATGGAGGACTGTATTTCTCTTCAAGGGGCCCCCAGCATAGGAAAGACATGGACCGCTCAAGTGGTTCCCAAGGAGGACCATGATGATGGTCAGGAGGCTGCAGCACCTCCCCAGGGAAGACAGTCTGAGAGCATTTGGGTTGTTCAGCCTGAAGAAGAGAAGGCTCCAGGGAAATGTTATAGTGGCCTACCAGTACTGAGAGGGGGCCTACAGGAAAGATGGGGCGAGACTCTTTATCAGGGAGTGTAGTGATAGGATGAGGGGCAATGGTTTTAAACTGAAAGAGGGTAGATTTAGATTAGATATAAGGAAGAAATTTTTTAGTATGAGGATGGTAAGACACTAGAACAGGTAGCTCAGAGAAGTTGTGGATGTCTTCTCCCTGAAGTGTTCAAGGCCAGGTTGGATGGGGCTTTGAGCAGCCTGATCTAGTGGAAGATGTCACTGCCCATGGCAGGGGGATTGGAACTAGATGGTCTTTAAGGTCCCTTCCAACACAAACTGTTCTGATTCCATGACTGCAAAGAGCACTGTTGTCCATTTGCATGGCACAAATACAGACTTTTCAGGAGTGGGACTTCATTCTATGCAGGGCAAAAGTCTAGCATGCATTAAGTCTCCTGCTTTCTATTTTTCCTATAGGATTGGCAATGACCAAACTGAAATACTAATAAAAGATAAGCTTTACAAAAAAAAACCAAACAAACAAAAACAAACAAAAAAAAAACCCCAAAACAAACACACCAACAAAAAAGATGAGCTCAGATCAAAACAATAAATGCCCTGGGATGTTTCCTATTGTTAAAGAGACATTATTTTCAAGCCCTTTAAAGATAAGTCACTGGTTAAGAAATTAATTTTCTAAATGTTCACTCCTTGCCCTTTTATCATGCTGTAGGATAACTGTGTTACCCAATACTAGACATTCATTTTGATATCTAAACTAGGAGGCCTGTGAACAAAGCAAGGTTCCTCCAGAGGACAATCTGGGTTACGATTACATTGCTTAGCTGTACCGTGTCGGATAACTGCACTTCCAGAACACAAATTTAACTTAGGCCTGAAACTATTCTGAGCATTTCTCGCCACTGGCTTCTCCAGGAAGACCAAGTTCCAACATGTGAAGGTCAGTGGCGTGACTATCCCACTCCAACTGCATCTTCACGTGAGTTCAAAGAGAAGCTCCGCGTCCCCAAAGCTATGATGACATTCCAGAGAGTGGTACATAATGTCAGAGAACAGCACTAGTTTCGGAGGTCAGGACAGACACTTGTCACTTGCCAAGAATAAAATAAGCCCTGTCTTAGGTGTCAGAGTCAGAAAGATGAGTAAGGCTACACTGCGATACTGTAATGGCTGCACTGTAACATATCCTGCTCCTTGGATTTAGCCCATGTTACATGAGCAGTAAGCTTCCTGCTCTTGAGCCACATCTTTTTGAAGCACCTTATATTTCTGAGACACAGAAGTGTCCAGTCTTCGGGCTTCAACACAGAACTTTTATATATGTGTGTGTGTGTGTGTATACATATATGTACATACTGTCCCCCCCTTTAGTGGAAATCTTTCATTTACTTCAGCTATCAGCTATATATCTGATATATATTTAGATATGCCTTAGTATTTTGGCCAGTTTCCCTATTTCAGAATTGCATTACTCTAGAGATGTACTGCCTTAGTGTTCCAATTGTTTCTCTTAAGTTTCTACCAAGATGACAGAGCAGCAGTTGAGAATGTGACGATCAACAGAATGTCTTTGGTAAAACTATCTGGGCCTGTTCTGAGGGCTCTGGGACCATTAGACAGCCATTTAAGGCCTGTATTTTATGTAACACTAAAAAGAAGAAACAGTATTCTCAAAAAAAGTAAGCCTAAGGATTAAAGCTTGAATTTCTTACACCATAAAGAATTTCTATACACAGCCTGGAATTGAAATAAAACTTTGGAAACCTCAACTGAAATAAAACTCAAACATAGACTTCACTTTAGGAAAGTCAATCCTGAGGTTTTACCTTTAAATTATGGTTACCCATGTTGGTATTTATACAGCTCTGTGGATGACTGAAAAAGAATTAACAACAAATGGAGAAAAATAAAATTTTACTAATAACATTTGGACTTCATCCCCAGCCCTTAACCTGGAGGTTACAAGCTAACACAGTGACTGCAGAGAAAATAATCAACATCACATACAGCAAAAAAATGGTAACAGGCCTAGTCCCAGACTTTCGAGCTAAAAAGACAGTATGCAAATATTTGCAGAGCTTAGACACAGGTTTATAAATAAATAACAAGAAAAAATAGAAAGAGGGGTCATTTGAGGGAACCAAACAAAATTTGGATACACAGTTCAAATACCCTTCAGGAAATACAATCAGCATATATAAAAAATATTTTCTGAAGCAGCCAATGTTCCTGGACTGGACTGTGTCTGTCCTTCCATTTTTACATCCCAAGGATATAAAGACTTGAAATCCATAGGAAAAACTAAGGTGAAAGATCCTGGCTATATACAGGCTACACTAGGTACAGGATTCTATTGGTTCTTTCAGCTGTAGAGCCATTTCTAACAGTATATCCCGAGACAGCATTATAATGCTGACTAGGGGAACGATTATTACACACCTGGTCAATACCAACCACCAGTTTTTGTGCTTGTGGATTCTCTGTCAAGGTTTCCAATTATGTGATTACCAGTAGGTCCAAATTGCCTGGTTACAAGAGTCAGCATAATCACAACCCACACTGAGACAGAGAACTGTGTCTGATTGGATTGGCATGGAGTTAATTTTGTGGGGCACATCACAAAAGCCCCAGAAACTGTATTTAGAAACTATTTCTGTGGAAAAGCCATATACGCAAACTTGTTCTTAAAAATAGGACAGTGCACAATTTAAAAGCAGTTCTCTTTTCTCATGTACTTTCATGAAATGCCTATGACTGTTACTGTTCACAACATATCTTAAACACCTGATAACTAACTACATTATTCACCATGTGAGTATGAATAAGCCAGACAAAGCAGCTGATACATTTATAGGACAAATACTAGTGTCACAATATGAAAACAGTTCTTACCATTTTCTCCAACAGAGGCCACTTTTGCTGTTATATTGACGAATATGATATTATGGTGCTTGGCCTGATCAGCCAATTAACGTCTAAATGCTTCAGCCCCTTTTGCAATGAAGAAGTAAAATACTTAGCCATCACTAGTGGTCTTGCAGCATCTGTTGCCAGAGTTACAGGAAGACTCTAGAAAAGGCGGATGAAAAAAAAAAGAGTAGACTTTTTTGTCCTCCAGTTAGTAAAGCTTCAGTTTCCTTTGGTACTAAAACATGTATAAAAATATATATGTATATATACACACACAAATACACAAAATATTTCTCAATTATTATTCATCTTGACAGCGTATTAAAATTTGCTCCAAACTGTCTGTTCAAATGAGTAGGGTATATCATAGAAACATTTCAGAAACACCTTTTATCATCATTTATGCTGTGATGATGTTAAAAAGCCCCTATGAGGTTAAGAATTCCACTATATTAGGAAAACATGAGTACAACTGCTCTAATGGAAGGTCCTAATGATCCTGCCTTGAAAAGCTTCCTGTTGATAATAAAAAAAAAGATTTAAATAGGGATGGGTGGGTGGAGAAAATATACAGCACACAATTATGTCTTCATGTATGTTTTAAGCTTGTTGATGAGAGGTGGAAGGGTCTAATTTCAAAATGTTAGATCTGACCTTCAAAATGGTGATTGTTTATATTACCATGTGACAGAATAATGGATTTTTAAATGTTTTAGTTTACATAGAAGATTAAGAGGTTGTTCACAGATGAAACAATCTCTTTAGCTCAACAGAGAATTATGAAATAATTCAAGAAGGGACAGAAGACATAACCAGAGGGCTGAGGGAGAAGCAGGAACAAACAGCAATAGCTTTTTATGTCTGACTTGCACTCTTTCCAAAGACTAAGTCTTGAGTTATGCAAATTCAATAAAATATATCTCTGTAAATCTGTTTCAAATATTCTCCTATATGAGACAATACAGCTCCTGCTCAAGGATTAATACTATGTTTGCCATGCATAGGTTTTCAAATGAAGTTATGAGAATTAAAAAACGACATGCTGAGCACACCCAGCACATTTTCCTTACACACCTCACTGATATGGGACCAGGTGGCCTCACTGCATTGCTGAGAAGCACACATGCAGCAGTACCGAAACAAGCCTTCTTAACACAACCATGTCTCCAGCTGTGAGCTTCCCGTCTCTTCTCTCTTGAAGTTACTATGACCACAGAGCACAGGTAACCCCAAGATCTTCCCTTGGGAAGCAGACAGAGGCCAAGCATCAAGGGCCAAGTCCAGCACGAGGCACCATGGCTTGCCTCCAGCTGCCCATCAGCTATCCTTCCAGCCCAGGCTCCTGGCTGGCAATTTCATACTTGCATGTGCTCAAGCCCCTTCTTTGCTTGTAGGTCTACAGTGACTTTCCAGACTATTATTTTCCCAGACCACCTCAAGGAAGTGGCTTCACAACCTTCTGCAAACTCCTTGCAGTGAAGGTTTCTTCCCACCTGGCCTGAAATCCCAATTCTCTCAGTTAACTAGATTACCCAGAAAACAGCCAGAGCATTTGCAGGTCATGGGCTGGCAGAAAGCCCCTTAGGGAATGGGCCCTGATGCCTTGGCCAGCCACCCTTTGCGTCCAGCCCTGCCTTGATATCCTGGGTACCAATGCTGTCACCTGCCCCAGGAATGAAGCCTCCTGAGCCAGGGAACACTGGCAACTGTGCTTGGCTTCCCTGGAAGCCTTTGGGCTGGGCACCTTCTGCCAGGGGTCAGCCTGAGAGCCTGGCAGGGTCAGGGCAGCGAAGGATGAGCTGTGGTCTTGCTCTGGTCTCGCTCCCCACCGAGGCAGCTTCACCAGCACTGCGGGGAGAGCAGGGCCGGGAGGGCTTCTGTGGCCGGGCTGAGGAGCTAACTGTGGAAATTAATGTTAGCCTCCCGCTCCGGGCCATGTCACCTTGTCTGCTGTAATCAACCTGACTTATGTTCATGCCTGTTTGAAGGAAGAAATGCTGTGCTAGTCAACTTACACTGGATGGCAACGTGAATGTTTGTTTGCTCTCAGGTGACCACCTCTGTGCTGCACGGTTAAAGGCAAAGCTTGAACATATCCACAGCAAAGCACAACAATTAAGACTGAGAAACTCAAGCCACTTTTCTCTTAAATTTGTCACCTTAAGCTAGTCTTCCTGTTTCCGATAATGTGACACCTATTTTTACAGAAAATCAAAAGATGTTTTAGGAGGGAGGAGCAGGAAACAAGCAAATAGGTACAGAATCAAAAGTCAGCTACAGAAAAATGTTATTGAATGAACTGGGAGATGTGAGACTGAAGAAGTAGCTCATTGCTTAAAAGAGATGATGAAGGAAAACATACCTATACTACTAAGAAAAATATGCAAATGAACAGCCTGCAAAATCAGGAGTTCATTAAAACCAGTTGTATATGCATTAGAAATAATGCCACCTGAAGGCAACTGATGGCAGTGGGACAGTAAGGGGTCTCTATAGGTTCTAATTAAAGCAAGTGTGAAATGCATCCTCCGGACAGTGCAAATAACAAGATAAATGACAAGCACAGACATGAAAGATAGGGTGAAAGGGGGCTGACATGGCAGACTACCATGAAGATAAGTCACGATTTTCCTCCAAGTCACCCCTGGGACAAGGAAAGGGAGCTTTCTATGCTAGCTGGTTCCAAACAAACCCTGCAGAAGAAGGACTCTGCTTCCATCCAGGACATGAAGGCAGCACTGTCGGGTCACGGCGAAGCACAGCAGAACCAGGAATGACAATGGGGAACTAGTACTATGTTAATTCTGTGGGGAAGGTGAGTTGAGTACAACGAAGCTGAAGCCAGCCCTGGTTTGGCTGCTGCTCAGAGTGCTGAAGGATGCTGGGCTTCCAGCAGTGCTGACTGTGTCTCTAATTACTTCTGACAGCAACTGAAAAGCTAGCTGAGGTATGCTGTCTCACAGGGACATCATACCATCATCAGTCAGATGAGCAGGCTATCCACAACTTTTGAATCCCATCCCTTATAAAAGTGGCATACGTTTCAGAGGGTAATAGTGAGAGTTGTAACAAGTAATTTGTAAAAAACATATTTCCCGCTGGGGAGTGGCAACCTTGCTCTACAAGTTATAGAGAATTTGACAAGAAATATAATCAAATTTCAGGGCATAATCAGTTAACAGTTTTGGTAGGAGATATTTTTGTTGTAACTGGCCATTCTTGCACAAACCACTTTAAGGAGAATATATTGGTAGAAAGCCATAAAGATTATTTACATAAATGGAGTTTCATCATCTCCTACTCTAAAACAGGCTGGGTTGGTTATGCTGATCTAATGTTTTCGTTATCATGGTGTGTGAGAGACTAGGAGCACGTTGGATTGTGTTTTAGTTTGCTCTTTTAGTATGCTGATGGTAGTCCTTCGAGATACTCATTCAAATTATGCAGCATGTGCAGTATTATAAAAACAATTTAAAAAATCTAATACTCAAACAAAACCAAAATATTTCTTGTACCATAAGCTTTGTTATGCCCCAACCTTGAGAAGTTCTTCAGTTTTCTCTTCCAACAAGTGGAAGAGAACAACTCTCAGGTTTGCTCCCAGTAGCTAATTTTTCCCTTTCTTTGAAAGCCGTTCTAAGTCCCCTCCTGGTATGAAAAAGGTGGTTTGGCACTAGGTTAGTTCAGTAGTTTGAAATCACTGTTCTGTTCAGGATAGAAATTAAGATACTTTTTAAAAAGTCAACCGAAGTCCAAAAGAATGTCTGCAAGAGTTTTTCAGTTTTGTTTGGCATACAATTTTAAATTCAAAGTTGCATAATTTTCTGATGTTAAAACAGACCAACTCTTGCAACATGGCCTGCATCCAAACTGAAAGCAAGTACACATCTTTTACTGATATGACATAGCCTCTTTTTAAGGAAAGATGGGATTTAATCTTAAAGACAACCTAATCAAAGCAGATGATACAGGATCTGTCTAGAATTAGTCTTTTACAGAATTGCTTGCACTAACTGGCATTCTTTTCTTCACATGAAAGACAAACGTTTGGTTTTGGCAGTTACTGACTACTTATTTTTCCTTTTATTTCAAATTAAAGCAGGCAGACGTTCCTTATTAGAGTTCAAAGAATTCTTGTCTGAGTCTAAAGAGAAATTTATGGTGACTGGTTACCAAACGCTGTACGTTTCAATACCCTGACATTTTAGAAAATGATGATCTGTTTGGCATTATGACACTCATTTTGAAAATAAAGCCAAATAATATCTCTCACTGCTGTTTTAGAAATTAAATCTCTATCTTGCAACGCTGGTTCCAGACATTATTTTCCAGCTGGGGAAGGTTTTAAACAAAGATTAAAATTACTAAGTGACTTCCACAGCTATCACTCTGTCAGTATTGTAATCCAGGGTGTGGAACAAGCATAGCCTGAATGTAAAACCGGAGTTTCCCCAATTGTGCTGATCCCTGCTCTGATAACAGAGCATTTGCAGTTCGAGCAGATTACTCGTCCTCTTCCCCTTTCACTACCTGCAAACAGTGATTATCCCGTTTATATGCAGATTGCAAAACCTCAGCTTGCCTCTCAGCCTCCAGAACGCCTGGGGACATAGCATCGCTGTAATTACCCGCAGCATCGACAAGCTTCAGCTCACAGGTCTCCTTCTGCCAGCCCGGCAGAGCGCGGGCGCTGCGGACAGCGAAGCGGGCAGGGCAGGGGAAGGCAGGGGAAGGCAGGGGAAGGCAGGGGCCGGCAGGGGAAGGAAGGGGCCGGCAGGGGCAGGCAGGGGCCGGCAGGGGCAGGCAGGGGCCGGCAGGGGCAGG
>JANVCC010000105.1:3730598-3750528 GCA_025345505.1 Todiramphus chloris collaris | reverse complement strand
CAGTTCACAACGTGAAGCCCGAGTGCCTGGATGCCTACAACCGGCTGACGTGAGCCCCGCCGCGCTTGGGGGGGCTGCCCGGGGTCCCCGCGGGGGGTTGGGGTGCTGCTCTGCAGTGAGGGGGGTGACATGGTGTGCGTACAGCTCCTCAAGACCCCAGCTGGGACCCTGCCTCAGTTTCCCTCCCTGTGAAACGGGGCCTCCAGGTCCTCTTGCCCTGCCCGGACCCCTCGTGCTGCGTTGGGAGGTCAGGTGGGGGTATCGGGAGCATTTTGGGGTCACCCCCACCCCCTCTCAGGTTCCCCCCCCCATGCCCCCACAGAGAGGAGGTTCTGCCCAAGCTCCACCTGGACGCCGACTACCCCTGTGATCTGGTGGGCAACTGGAACACGTGGTACGGGGAGCAGGACCAGGCAGGTGAGGGCTGAGAGCGAAGGTGAGCACCTTGGCTCGGGCCAGGGACTGGCAGTTGCTGGGCAGAATGGGGAGATGGGTGCGAGCTGCTGGGGGGGCTTTTGGGGTGCTGCCCTCCCCATCCCCCATCCCCAGCCTCTCCTTCCAGTGCACCTCTGGCGCTTCTCGGGCGGGTACCCGGCTCTCATGGACTGCATGAACAAGCTCAAGCAGAATAAGGTACCCCCGGGACTGGGGGCAGCTGCCCGAGCTCTGCCCCTCGCCTGTGCCTGACACCCCGACCCCTCCCCTGGCCTGGGTCGTGCTGACCCCCACCCCGCCCCCCCGGCCGGGGCTGTCCCCAGGAGTACCTGGACTTCCGCAAGGAGAGGAGCCGGATGCTGCTGTCCCGCAGGAACCAGCTGCTGCTGGAGTTCAGCTTCTGGAACGAGCCCCTGCCCCGCCAGGGGCCCAACATCTACGAGCTGAGGACCTACAATTGAGAGGGGGGGGGGGGGGGGGGCAGGCCGGGTTGGGGGGGCAGGCTGGGGGGGAGTGGAGGATACTGGGGAGGACTGTGGAGCTTGCTGGGGGAAGGGTCCATGGAGCAGGTTGGGGGGGACATGGAGCAGACTGGGGGGGCATGGAGCGGGCTGGAGGGCACATGGAGCAGACTGGGGGAGTGTGGAGCAGGCTGGGGGGGCATGGAGCAGGCTGGGGGGCATGGAGCAGACTGGGGGGGGGCCACAGAGCAGGCTGGGTGGATGTGGAGCAGACTGAGGGGGCCCACGGAGCAGGCTTCTCACTCTGGTTTCTTTCCCCTCTGTTTCCAGCCAGGGACCATGATCGAATGGGGCAACAACTGGTAAGCGACTGTTTGCCCAGCCTGGAGAGAGCAGAGGTGGGAACAGGTCCCCCATGAGCAGGGGGAACCCCTCCCCCCAACTTCCCCCCCCTGCCCCCCAAAGTTCCTCCCGCTGTGTCCAGGGCTCGGGCCATTAAGTACCGGCAGGAGAACCAGGAGGCCGTGGGGGGGTTCTTCTCCCAGATCGGGGAGCTCTACGTTGTGCACCATCTCTGGGGTAAGCGGGACCCCTGCCGCCCACCCCACCTCGCCCCCCGGCGTGCCCCCACTCTGGGGGTGAGGGTGGTCCTGGGTGCCAGGCAGCCCCGTCCCCTCCCCGCAGCCTACAAGGACCTGCAGTCCCGGGAGGAGACTAGGAACGCGGCCTGGAGGAAGAGGGGCTGGGATGAGAACGTCTACTACACGGGTGAGCCGGACTCCTGGCCACGCTGGGGGTCTCCCGTCCTCCCTGGAGACCCCCTGCCCATGCTGGAGACCCTCTGCCTGCACCAGTGACTGCTGCCCACACTGGGACCCCACGTTCTCACTGGGGACCCCCTGTCCATGCTGGGGACCTGCTGTCTGCACCAAGGACCCCCTGTCTTCACTGGAGACACTCCGCTCATACCAGGGACCCCTGTCCTCACTGGGGACCCCCTGCCTGCACCAGTGACCCTTGTCCTTGCTGGGGGCCCCCTGCCTGCCCTGGTGTCGTGCTGCCCACACTGGGGAACCCCTGCCCATGCCAGGGACCCCTGCCAGCACCGGGAGCCCCCTGTCCTTGGGGACCTCTTGCCTGTGCTGCAGACCCCCTGCCCTCACCAGGGACCCCCTGCCCATGCTTGGACCCCCCCTGCCCACCCCAGGGACACCCTGTCCTCATCCACTCTGGTTTCCTTTTCCAGTCCCGCTGATCAGGACCATGGAGTCACGGATAATGATTCCCCTGAAGATCTCCCCCCTGCAGTGAGGGGGGGTCCACACCGGGGCATCTGCCTTCCTGCCCCTGGGGGGGGCCTCGATCCCCACCTGCACCTCCCTCCCTGCTGGGGGGCTGCTCTCCCACAGCACCCAGCTCCCTCATTTTGAGGTGCCTTGTGGGGGGTGAGAGCCGGGAGGGGAAGGGCAGGAGCTCCCCCCGATCCTGCAGCAGGTCCTCAGTGGCCTCAGGGGAAGGCACTGCCCAGAGGGGGCTGGGCAGGCTGCGGAGGTTTGGGGGGTCCTTAATTATTCCTGATGGGTCCAGTGGGTGCCTTTCCCGCCGGGAGCCTGCCCGGCTGCGGGCATCGCCAATTAAATATTTAATATGCCAGCGCCTGGCCCTCTCTGCGTGGGTGGGGAGGGGGGTGCTGGGTGTGCTTGGCCTCCCCAGCGTGGGGAGCAGCCCCCTCCGGGCTGCTCTCATCCGGGGGTACACCCTGCCCCACGCTCTGGGTGCCCCTGCGCCCAGGGGGGGCCATCGTGCATCGAAAGATTTCACCTCTGGGTGCAGCAATATCCCAAGGTCCCCCCCTCAAGCCCCTGTGTCCCCCCCCCCCAGTGCCGCTGGGGACCCCATCCCCTGCCCCCCCCCACCCCACAGACACCCCCAGTGCCGCTGCGGACCCCATACCATGCCCACCCCACAGACACCCCCGGTGCCACTGGGGACCCCGTACCGTGCCCCCCCCCAACCCCACGGGTGCCCCTGGAGCCCCCCAAGCCCACGCGTGTCCCCACCCGGGCCCCCCGGGACTGGTCGTGTCCGTCCCGTCCCAGGCTCCCCCCAGCGGGAGTGTTCGCCCCGCCCCCTTGCTTTAGGCCACGCCCGTTATCTTAGACCACGCCCCTTTAGGCCACGCTCGCGGTCCTCCGAGCGCAGCGTCCGCCAGGGGGCGCGGTTCAGGGGCTCCGCTCTGCGTCATTTCCGGTCAGCGCTGGAGGGGCAGCGGCGCGGTGAGTGGGGGCTGCCGGGCCCGGGTTCGGGCCCCTCTGTTGGGGGTCCGCACGGGCTGGGGAGGGGTACGGGGCCCTGGGCCCGGTGTGCTGCGGGTCTGGGGGCCCTTCAGAGGAGTGGAGGTCCCCGGGCCTGGTGTGCTGGGCTCTGGGGGGGTTCAGAGGGGTAGAGACCCCCGGGCCTGGTGTGCTGGGGGTCTGGAGGGTTCAGAGGAATAGAGACCCCTGGGTTTGGTGTGCTGGGAGTCTGGGGGGTTCAGAGGAGTAGAGACCCCTGGGTTTGGTGTGCTGGGAGTCTGGGGGGTTCAGAGGAGTAGAGACCCCTGGGTTTGGTGTGCTGGGGGTCTGGGGGGTTCAGAGGAGTAGAGACCCCTGGGTTTGGTGTGCTGGGGGTCTGGAGGGTTCAGAGGAGTAAAACCCCTGGGTCTGGTGTGGTGGGGGTCTAGAGGAGCTCTGGAGGAGCAGAGCCCAGGGTCCCCTGTGCTGGGGGTTCGTGGTGGGGTGAGAGCTGCCAAGAGAGAAGCTGGTGGGGAGAAGGCCCAGTACTGGGTGGACTGGGAGGAGGCTCAGCAGCTCACTTAGCTGGGAGACTGCAGAGTCCAAGCAGGCTGGTGGAAGGGAGCCTGGGGTAGCCCAGACCCCAGGAATCTTTGACCCCCTGCAGACAATGGCTTTTCCTCCTCCCCCCCAGCCCCTGGCTGGCAGCACCATGTCATCAGACTCCAGCAAGAAAAGGAAGCCCAAAGTGATCCGCACGGATGGGGCCCCGCAGGAGGGCAAGCGGGGCAAGGCCGACGTTGACCAGGTAGGGCCCCTGGCTGCTCAGGGGCACGGGCAGAGCCAGCCTGCTGCTGCAGGGTGCTCGTGTCCTGCCTCACAAAGGGCTCTGGGAACTCACCCCTACTCTCTGCTGGCCTCATCCTTCCCTGTGGCAAGTTGTGAGACCGTTCTCTCAGAGCTGAGCTAGCTCCCAATGCCCCTGAAGCTCCCACTCTGAATTTCTGAACCTGCTTCCATCTCCTTCAGGAAACACAGTGCTCAAGGGGTCAAACGCTGCTCTGGAGACTCAGGGAGGGAGAGCACAAGGCTGAAAGGTCTCTCAGGGGTTTACAGGTTGCCTTAAAATTCCCCCGTGAGTAGCCAGATAACCTGGGTTCAGCCAAGGTGGGTTTAAGCAGCAATTGCCTTTCCCACTTTATCCTCTGTAGTAATTTGGATGTACCTGGTGCAGGACGGATACCAGTTTAAATTTAAAGTTTTACCACATAAGAGGCAGCCTGAGTTTGGCACTGGCGAGGCTGCCCCTCGAATCCTGGGGTCAGGTTTGGGCCCCTCACTCCCAGCAGGACATTGAGGGGCTGGAGCGTGGCCAGAGAAGGGCAACGGAGCTGGGGAAGGGGCTGGAGCACAAGGGTGCTGAGGAGCAGCTGAGGGACCTGGGCTTGTCCAGCCTGGAGAGAAGGAGGCTGAGGGGAGACCTTCTGGCTCTGACAGCTCCTGACAGGAGGGGGGAGCCACGGGGGGTCGGGCTGTGATCCCAAGGGACAGGACAAGAGGAAGTGGCCTCAAGTTGCCTCGGGGCAGGTTTAGGTTGGAGCTGAGGAACAATTTGTTCCCCTCCAGGGCTGTCCCAGGCTGCCCAGGGCAGGGGTGGAGTCCCTGTGATCCCTGGAGGGGTTTCCAAGCCCCCCTGTGGAGCTGTGGTGCTGAGGGCCAGGGGTCAGTGGTGCCCTGGCAGTGCTGGGGGCAGGGTTGGCATCCACGACCCCAAAGGTCTCTTCCCACCCGCACAGTTCTGTGATTCTCTGAGCTTCCCAGGGCTGTAAGGCCGGGTGATGGTTGTGCTCGGGGTCTTTAACCGCTCCTCCCCAGTGTATAAAGTTTTCCTGGGCGTGGGATTAAGGAGCAGAGGCAGGAAGCGAAACCCAGCAGTTTGTTTCCCAGCTCCCTCTGCAGAGCAGGCAGGTGGCCTGAGCTGTGGGAGCTGCTTTCTGCCCTTGCAGGACGTGAGGTACTACAGTGAGGAGTGCGAGGTGGATCTCCGTGACCCCATCAAAGACTATGAGCTCTACAGAGAGACTTGCCAGGAGCTGCAGCGCCTGATGGCGGAAATCCAGGAGCTGAAGAGCAGAGGCATCAAGGACAACGTAAGGAGAAGCCTTGGCCCTTGATTTAACTCCTGGGGTGTGTTAAGAGAAGTGTGTCCAGCAGGTGTAGGGAGGTTCTCCTCCCCCTCTACTCTGCACTAGTGAGACCACATCTGGAATACTGTGTCCAGTTTTGGGCTCCCCAATTTAAGAGAGACAGGGATCTACTGGAGAGAGTCCAACAGAGACTGCAAGGGTCATTAAGGGACTTGAGCATCTCCCCTGTAAAGCAAGGCTGAGGGAACTGGGGCTGTTTAATCTGGAGAGGAGAAGACTGAGGGGATCTTAGTAATGTCTGCAGGGTGGGTGTCAAATGGAAGGGGTCAATCTCCTTTCTGTAGTGCCCAGCCATAGGACAAGGAACAATGGGTATAAACTTGAGCATAGAAGGTTCCACCTCAACCTGAGGAGAAACTTCTTCCCTGTGAGGGTGATGGAACCTGGAACAGGCTGCCCAGAGAGGCTGTGGAGTCTCCTCTAGGGACTTTCAAACCCACCCTGGATCTGTTCGTGTGTGACCTGCCCTGGGTGCTCCTGCTCTGGCAGGAACTTGATGGACTTGATGATCTCCAGAGGTCCCTTCCAGCCCCTGCCATTCTATGAACATATTCTGGTCTCTGCTGCTTTCCCTTCATCTTAGAGGGACAGGAGCTGTGACGTCTTCTGGGGAGTGTCAGGAAAATGGAACAGGCTTCCTGCAATAAAGCCAAATAGGATTTAGCTGAGGCTTTGATCTTGGCCGAGCAGATGTTCTGCAGACCAAGGTTTTCTAAAGCGTGTCTGGGCTCCTGATGGGTCAGGGGCTCCTGGGGCAGGAATTAAGCCCCTCCTGGTCAGGGTGGGCCCTTCAGCCTCTAATGCCTCTGTTCCTATCACCAAGAAAAGATCACTAGAGTGAGCCTGGAACCCTCCCCCAGTTATTTCCTGCGGGTCTGGCAGCGGGAGGGTCCCTCAAAAGCCCTGGTGACATTAAAGGGGGCTCCTTAGTGAAGCACAGAGCCCCCTTTGTGACAGGGCTCACTGGAAGTCCCTGCAGCAAAAGGGTTTGGTGGCACCCATCATCTCTCCACTTCCAACACCCTCTCTCCTGCCACCCAGGCCTCGGAGATAGACGAGCGGCGCGTTCAGAGCTGCGTCCACTTCATGACCCTGAAGAAGCTCAACCGCCTGGCTCACATTCGGCTGAAGAAAGGGAGAGATCAAACCCACGAGGTGCAGTGGGGCTGGGGGTGACCAACACGGGCTGGGCTGTACTGAGATCAGAGTCGCTGTCCTTTCAGCCTGGGCTGTGTGAGAAACACCAGCCGGGTGCTGGGGTTTGGATTGAGAGGGTTGGGAGGAGGCTGTGCCGCGATGAAGCGGGAGCTGTGGTTGGAATGAGAGCTGGAGGAGCTTTGGCTTCAGTCTCCCAATGGAACAGCAAGTCAGAGAGCTCTGTCTCTGCTGGGCTGCAGGCCTCAAATGTGTGTGAGCTCCTTACCCAGACATCTCGGAGAGCTTCTCGCAGCTCACAAACTGCTCGTTGTCCTCGTACCACAGGGACACGAGGGGACTTGGCCCGCAGGCCCCAGCAGCTCTGCCCTCTTCTCTGCCTTGTTCCCAAAACCTCCTGCCTCTGGTGCAGAATCAGTCTGATGTGATGAGCGTTTGCTTTCCCAACCCTTGAAAAAGTTCTTTTTACCCTCCAAAAAATACCCTAAAAGCCACCATCCCTAGGTGGCCTGGTGAGGGGTGGGCAGCTGGAGACTCTGGTGGGGTGTCCTCGCTGGGAAGCAGGTAACAGAGCTTCATCCCCTGCTCTGGCTGTGTCTGTGTTGCAGGCGAAGCAGAAGGTCGATGCCTATCACCTGCAGCTCCAGAACTTGCTCTACGAGGTGATGCACCTGCAAAAGGAGATCACCAAGTGCCTGGAGTTCAAGTGAGTTTGGCCAGGGAGCAGGGGGACCAGCAGCATGTCTGAGGTGGGTTGGAGGCCTCCACCGCTGGGGATCTCCTGCCACAGTGCCCACGGTGGGAGTGGCTGCTCCAGGTGCCACTGGAGAGAGACCCAGTGTCCCAGAGGTCTCCTGCTGGGACACGGGTGAAGAGGCTCATGCAGGGAGGAGGGAATAGAGTGATAGTGGAGGAGTGTCAGAGGCACCCACTAAACAGTAGCTACCCAAAACGTGGATTTGCTGCTACCAGAGTTGCCCCAAATTGATGCCAAGTTTGGCTGTCAGACGGGAATATCCTACTACACAATTAACGCCCAAGTTTTAGGGATATTATTTTTAGAAAGATGAATTAAATGTGCACGTGCTGGCTCACAGAAGGGAAAACCGCCCACTCAGAGGTACCCAGAAAGGGGGTCACTCACCCAACAGGGAGTGAGGATGTATCCAGGAGGAATATTCACTCACCCAAGAGCGGTGAGGGCTCACTCAGTCCTGGGAAGTTTCCAATGTCCTGATCTAAGGGGAGGATCCACAACTGCAAAACCCACTTGCTCCGAGGGAACTGGCTAAAAATCAGCTCTTGGGGCTCCATTTATCCCCTTGTCAAGTCTCAACTGTGGCCATTTGAATTAGTTAGGGGCAAGTGTCTGACAAAGGCAGATTCGGGGCCTGAAACATCAGCCGTCGAGTTTTAATGGCTGTGAGGCTCTGTGCCCATCTTTCCCAGGTCTCTGGTAAGTCCTGATCATTGTCGGGTCTTTGTCAGCCTGGCTGCATCTGCCACCAGGAGAAAACAGGTAAATGTCATAGCTGTGGCCACGCTGGTCCCTTTGAGGACTGTCTGTGGATGGAGGGTGTTCTCCCAAAAGCTGAGCCTGCCAACGTGGATGTGCCCAAGCTGCTGCCAGGAGGGCTGCGCTCAGACTGGCGCCACTAACGGCGTAGGGAAGGTGTCTCCAGGAAAGAAGGGACCCTGCTCAGCCCTTTCTCCCCTCTGCTCAGGTTTGGGTCACTGGTGCTGGGAAGGTTCCCACAGCAGAGTGAACGTGGGGGGTTGGAGCTGCCCCGTTCTCCTGTGAGACGCGGATGAGTTGGGCCCTGCCGCAGCATCTCCCGCTCTTCCCCGATCCGATCCATCCGTCTTTGCAGATCCAAACATGAGGAGATCGAGCTGGTGAGCCTGGAGGAGTTTTACAAAGAGGCACCACCCGAAATCAGCCGCCCTGCTGTCACCCTGGCTGAGCCCCACCAGCAGACCCTGGCCCGCCTGGACTGGGAGCTGGAGCAGCGCAAGAGGTGGGTCAGTGGCTTCTCATTTCCCTGCCAGCCCGGCCGGTGCTGAGCCCCAGGGTCCTCAGCAGAGCCCCAGAGTGAGCCACACAGCTCCTGGGTGAAGCAAAGATGGGTGCTAAAGGTGTTGACACCCTCTGGAAATAGTCACTGTGGAACAAGTGACGGATTGAGTAACTGAGCCCTTGGCAGGGAGATTCACTGTGTGTGGAGCTGGGCTTGCTGGGGTCCTTTTTGCATAGATCAGGGAGTTTTCTAGAGGAGTCTGGAGCACAAGTCTGGTGAGGAGCAGCTGAGGGACCTAGGCTTGTTCAGCCTGGAGCAAAGGAGACTCAGGAGACCTTCTGGCTCTTGCCAGCTCCCTGACAGGAGGCTGGAGCCAGGGGGAGTTGGGCTCTGCTCCCAAGGAACAAGGGACAGGACAAGAGGAACCGGCCTCAAGCTGCCCCAGAGGAGGTTCAGGTTGGAGCTGAGGAACAATTTCTTCCCCTCCAGGGCTGTCCCAGGCTGCCCAGGGCAGGGGTGGAGTCCCCATGATCCCTGGAGGGGTTTCCAAGCCCCCGTGGCGCTGTGGTGCTGAGGGCCAGGGGTCAGTGGTGCCCTGGCAGTGCTGGGGGAAGGGTTGGACTTGATGAGCTGAAAGATCTTTTCCAACCAGAATGACTCTAGGATTCTGTGATCTCTGCTGCTCTCACCAGTTCTGTTTCAGGGAGCTCAGAGCAGATCATCTGAGGCCTGATTGATGTCCCTTCTCAGAGCACAGCATGAAGCTGCCACTTTCCCCGTTTGCTTTCCAGCTCTAATCGGTTCCTTTCTACCTCCACTTGCCCTTGGCTTTAAGAGCTCCTTGTGTGTCACTGTGTCTGCACTCTCCTGGTTCCTGCAGGGACTTTTGCCTTGTTAGGAGAGCTGAGCTGCCAGCTTGGCTTTGTAGCTGTGTCAGCAACCAAATTCTTACCCCTAGGTTGGCAGAGAAGTACAAGGAGTGCCTGACTAGCAAGGAGAAGATCCTGAAGGAGATCGAGGTGAAGAAGGAGTATCTGAGCAGCCTCCAGCCTCGACTCAACAGCATCATGCAGGTATCGAGCCCTGCGGGAAGTGGAGAAGGGCTGTGGGACCCAGCCCAGCAGCTTTGGAGACCTGGAGGTGGACAAGGGGCGTGTGGATCCACCTTGTTGTCCAACCAGCCTCCTTGTTTATGCGGCAGTTCCTGCGGAGCTGCGGGCGGAGGAGTCGGTAAATGGGCTTTTCCCGCGAGAGCCGCACGCGGTGCCGGCCCCTTGTGATTGCCTTGGGAGGGAAGAACAGGAGAGGGAACTGGGTTATCTTCAGATCCAGAAGTTTTCCAGAGCAGGAGAGCTGCCAGCCCTTCCCCGGTGGCTCACCGTGCCCCTGCCTGCCCTTAACCCTGCGCCGCGCCTGCTCTGCTGCTCTCCACTCTCCCGCTGACCGGCTGGGGGGTGAGGAGGGCAAACTGGTCTGTTCCCAATGACAAAGATTCACCCTCTTGCTTCCCCCCAGGCCTCCCTGCCTGTCCAGGAGTATCTCTTCATGCCTTTTGACCAGGCACACAAGCAGTACGAGACAGCCCGCCACCTCCCACCGCCTCTCTACGTCCTCTTCGTTCAAGCCAGTGCCTACGGCCAGGCCTGCGGTGAGCACCAGGCCAGGGGATGACCACAGTCTGGATGTCTCTCAAAACGCTGCTGTGGGGATGCTCTGGGAGGTCCTCTCCATCCCATCTGCTCTGCAGCCGTGTTCTGCTGAGCCCGGAGCGGCGGGGTGGCCTCGGGGCAGCGCGATGAGGCAGCGGCATTTGAAACCTTGTTTGCTCAGCTCCTCGCTGGCAGAACTGCTGGGGAAGCTCATTTCCCACCTCGCCCATCTCAAGGTTGTCAGGGAAGTCTCTGCAGCCCTCCAGCTCGTGCTGACACGGTCCCCCTGAGAGCTGTCACCCTCTGGGGTTGGTGCTACCTTATGCCACCCATGGGTGTCTCAAGATCAGGAGATAGCTCTGCCCGGCCTCACAGAGGCCCTTCCCCACAGCTCCCACAAAAGCCTTCATCCCTTCAGACACCTCTGCAGCATGAGGGGCCTTGTGAAGCTTCCCTGCACAGGGAGGGATTTCTTGGGGGGGTTCTCAGCATCCAGCCAGGCTGTCCACATCTCCTGTGCAGGGTGGGCTGTAGTGTGAGAGCTGCAGGGCCGCCTCTTCCACGCTGCTCTGGCAGTGGGGCAGGTGGACCATGGAAGGACCACACCGTAGGACTTGGCCACCCCAGGTCCCCACTGATGGGCACCTGTGGCCATGATGACCCACCTCCTCTCTCCCTGCTTCTGCCAACCAGACCCCAACCACTCTTGGCTCATGATAAAGATGGAGCCTTTATGGTTCCCCTCAAAACCCAGCATTTTCCATCTTCTGACCCCACGCTACCCAGGAGATCCAGCCCTGTGGTGGCCCCACAGAGCCCTCTAGCCAACTGCCTCTTCCCACTGACCCTTCATTTGAGGTTCCTCTGCCTTGTGCTGTGGGAGCTTTCTAGGGCAGGGCTGCTTCTAACTGCCTTCCCCGTACAGAAGCGGGGTTGGTACCTTAGTTCTCATGTCTCCTCTGTAGATAAGAAGCTTGTGGTGGCCATTGAAGGCAGCGTCGAGGAAGCCAAAGCCCTATACAAGCCGCCTGAGGACTCGCAGGGTGAGTTGAGGTGGCTTGGCTGCGTGCAGCACCCCTGTGCAGGCAGAGTTTGGGTGCTGAGGTGGGTGGGTGCTGAGATGGCACAGCGCCGTGTGCCTGTGCTGGAGGCCCTGGCAGTTGATCCCTTCTGGCCCCAGCTCCTCCTTCCCGAGAGGTGTTCACAGCCCCACACGCACTGGAGCGAGCCCTGGTCTCGGGGACACGTTCCCGGGTGTCCGCATCCTGCTGGGACCCTGCCCTGGGAGGGATTCCACGCACAGGGTGCTGTCTGGGAGAGCTGTGGCCTTGGGGCAGGGGCTGCCAGGCCTGGCTGCGGGCAGGGTGCTGAGCCCCAGGCCGCCCCTGCTCACACCGCTCTCTCCACGCAGATGATGAGAGCGACTCGGACGCGGAGGAGGAGCAGACCACGGTAAGGGTTTTCCCGTCGTGGGCAACACCATCTGCACCTGCTAACTGGGAGCTGCTGGGAGAGCCTGGCCTGAGAGGGGCTGGGAACCGGTCCCTACGGCCCGTGAGCGCGTGGGGAGGTGAGCTGCTGTGAAATCCCACCGTTCCTCGTGAGGAGACGGGGGCCGCTTCCAGTTTCCATCCTGAATGCAGTGGAACCAGGGTACAAACGCCTCCCGCTCCTGTCCCGCCACGCTCACGTCCCACCCCGCAGCTCCGACTGGAGCTGCTCCACTTTGTATAAATAGCCCGGGGCCAGGGAGGCTGGTGTCTGTCCGGCACCCAGGGATGTGTGTCTGTCCCTGTAGGTCCTCTGGGTTGTACTGGGGGATGCTGGGGAGGGGCCTCAGGTGCAGGCAGCCCCCAGCATGGAAGCCCAAGGGAGTTCTGTGCCTGGTGCATTGGGCTGTTGCTGTGGGGAAGGGTAAAGGGAAGGGCTTCGGCTTCTACCCCTTGTCCTGGGGAAGGTTTTCAGGCCAGCAGGTCCTAGGCCCCATCCTAGGAGCTCACTCCAGGGAGCTGAAGGAAGAACAGGAGCTGGAGCTGCTTTCCCCTCACGCTTCAGCAGGGCAGGGGTTTCCTGCTCCACTCCTATCCCCGCACTGCTCTGTGGCCACTGCACTGTGGGACTGGGCAACTAAACAAGAAGGAAAGAGCAAGGGGAGAGGAGGGTTGGGCCACGAGGTGCCCAGGAACGGGAGGAGAAGGGCTGACAGTTCTGTTCCACCCTCCCCAGAAGCGACGCAGGCCCACCCTGGGTGTGCAGCTGGATGACAAACGGAAGGAGATGCTCAAGAGGCACCCCCTGTCTGTCACCGTCGACCTGAAGTGCAAGGGTGAGCGAGGTCTGGTGGCCTTTGGCAGAGTGCTCAAGGGTGTGGGACAGCAAGTCAGGGAGCAGTCTGGCACCAGCTGGGAGTCCTCACAAAATTCAGCACTGGTGGGGGCTGGCAGGGCCCTCTGGAGCTGATCTGGTGCCACCCCCTGCTCCATCCAGCAGGGTCACCCAGAGCAGGGGCCCAGCAGTGCAGGGTCCAGCCGGGGTGGGAATCTCTCCAGAGAAGGAGACTCCACAGCCTCTCTGGGCAGCCTGGCACAGGCTCCCACATCCTCTGTCCTGGTTTGAGCCCCAGGGCTCTCAGCCTTTCCCCAGCACAGAGATGCTCCAGCCCCTCAGCATCTTCACAGCCTCTGCTGGACTCTGCAGGAGCTCCCTGTCTTGACCTGGGGAACCCATAACTGGGCAGAGTACTCCAGATGTGGCATTGCTGGGGCAGAGCAGAGGGGAGCACAACCCCCCTCGACCTGCTGGCCACACTCTTCTGAACACACCCCATTGTCCTTCCTGGCCCTGAAGGCCCACTGCTGGCTCATGGTGACCTTGTTGTCCCCCAGCACTCCCAGGTCCCTCTCAGCAGAGCTGCTTCCCAGCAGCTCAACCCCTCCCTTGTTCTGGTGCAGGGGTTGGTTATTCCTCGCCTGGCCAGGACTCTACACTTGCCCTTGTGGAAATTCCTGAGGTTCCTCTTTGCCCGGGTCTCTGGGGAGAGCTCGGGGTGCAGGGAGACTTTCCTGTGTGACCTTCCAGGGGAGTCTGAACAGAGTGGTTCAGCAGCTCTGTTCCCTGGAGCTCCTCTCACCCACCTTAGCCTGGTAACCTTGCTCTGAAGCTTCCTCCCTCTACTTGGGAGCTTTTCTCCTATGTGGTGGGGTCTTGGGCCTGACAGATCCACCTGGTACACACTGGTGGGATGGTGTTGGCGGTTTCAGTACCGGTTACTCCCCACGTTGCCTCTCTGTCCCATTCACTGTTGTCCTAGCAGAGGGACATGGACAGCCCCCTCTGCTGAGTGCTCCAGGCTAGAGCAGCCAGCAGCAGTATTGCCCCTTCTCTTTTGGTGCAGATGAGAACGTGCTTCACCTGACCTTCTACTACCTGATGAACCTCAACGTCATGACGGTGAAAGCCAAGGTGGCCACTGCTGTGGAGATGACAACTGCCATCAGTGCTGGGTAAGGAGAGCCCTGGGGCCACCAAGCCTGGAGCTTGTCAGGCAGTGGCCCCTCTGCTTGCCACCTGCCCTGGTGTCCTGCTGTGCTCTGCTCAGTCACCCCTTGGCAGAGCGATGCACTGCCGAGAGCAGCGCGTGGTGGCCGTGTCCCTCAGCTCAGCCATAGCTGAGCCAGGGGCACTGCCTGGGTCAGGGGCACTTCACACCCAGTTCCCTGCTCCTGGTGGGTGAGGTTTGAAGCCCAGCCCCTCACCTGGGACATCTTAAGGGCCTCTGTGCAGAGCTGGGGCCTCAAAGTGCTCTCTTGTCTTCTCCTGTGGTGGGCAGAGGAGCCCTCAAAGAGCACAGCTCCATCTCTGCCTCTGGGAGAGCTTTCAAGGTGATCCTCCCAAGTCCATCCTCTCCTCTGCCCTGCAGTATCCTTCCCTTCACCTCCAGGGCCTTGCCAGGAGCCTTCTCAGGCTGCCACAGCCCAGTCCTTCTCCTCCTCCTCCTCTCCCTCTCTCATGTCAAACCGGAGCAGGGAGGTCAGGAATCTCTTAGGGGAGCGGTGACAGACCTGTCAGGAGCTGGGGGAGAACCTCCCCTTCTTTGTCCCCATCCATCAGCCTCTCACAGCTCCCTGCACCCAGCAGCTCCCTTCACCCGCTTGCTCTGCAGGCCACCTTGCGGGGAGCCTCTCCCAGCCTGAGTTCTGGGAGGAGAAGCTGAACTGGCAGCACTGGGAGCCTGCCCAGGGAGCTCCCATCAGCAGCTGGTGGCTCTCCCCAGGGTCAGGAGGGAGGTGCCTGAGAAAGAGGGAGGTGGGAGAGGCTGCTCTGGGCTTACTGGGATTCAAATGCTGCCTCCCCATCCTCTTGGGGTTCTCTTCCCCTGTAGCTGCCCAAACCCCTCTGGGGGGTTCTCTTTCTCGCATCTTGCCCCCAACCAGTTAGGCTCTGGCTCGGGCCAACCCCCAAATCCTCCAGCCCTTTGTTCTTGGAGGGCTGTGCCAGTACAGTCAGACACAGAGAATTTTATTTTGCGAAGCAAAATTCCTCTGCTTGAGCTGGTTGGGTGGCAAACGGCCATCAGGCCATGCCCTACCTGCGCTGGAGATGCTTTCTGCAGATACATCAGCAGGTTTTGGAGTGAATGTGCTGGAGTGAGCAGCTTCCTGGGGAAACCAAGGAGCTGCTGCCCTGTGATTTTTGTCTTCCTCGCAGCCAGGGAGGAGATAGATCTGCTTTTGGAGTGGAACTAGGAGAAAACAGTTCTGGTCTTGAAACCCTATTCATGAAGCTTGTAATCCTCTTCTCTGGGCTCAGAGCCTGCTAGTGGCCACCGCAGAGAGATGTGGAGCCCAGGCTGCTGCTGTGCCAGGGGAGGTTTGGGTTGGAGCTGAGGAACAATTCCTTCCCCTCCAGGGCTGTCCCAGGCTGCCCAGGGCAGGGGTGGAGTCCCTGTGATCCCTGGAGGGGTTTTCAAGCCCCACATGGAGCTGTGGTGCTGAGGGCCAGGGGTCAGTGGTGGACTCAGCAGTGTTGAGTTCATGGTTGGACTTGGTGATCTGAAAGGTGTCTTCCAACCAAACCACTTCCATGATTCTGTGATTAATCTCTCCCTTCTTCCTGCCAGTGACCTGCTGTCCCCAGACTCCATCCTCAACTGCCTCTACCCAGGAGACCATGGGAGGAAAACACCCAACCCAGCCAACCAGTTCCAGTTTGATAAAGTGGGGTGAGCTTTGCCCAGACTCTTGGCACATCCCTCCCCATCTCGCTGGCTGGCAAGCCAGTGTCCTGCTGGTTGGCATCATCTGGGCACAGCTTCCTCTACCTGGCTTGGGGCCCGGGATGTTCTGGGGTGGTGTGACCTTTCCTCATTGTTCCCACAGCATCCTGACCTTGAGCGACTACGTGACGGAGCTGGGGCACCCCTACGTGTGGGTGCAGAAGCTGGGTGGCCTGCATTTCCCCAAGGATCAGCCCCAGGCACGTCACAGCCCCTCCCTTCCCCACCAGAACATCGAGATGGGGGTTGAGGAACATTGCCATGTCCTCTTCTCCCCCTCCACCCCCCCAGACCCCAGAGTTCCCACTAGCACCAGACTCTCCCAGTCCACAGCACACCTTTGACTGGGACGGGCTCAGCCGGGGCAGCAGAGCCACACCAGCATGGTTTTATCTCCCATGTGTGCCACTGAGCTCTGTCACAGGCACTGAGCAGCTACTCGAGCCTGTCCCCATGCCTGGGGCTGGGCAGGGGGTGGCTCCTGGTGCGGGGGGTCCCCAGGGGGGGCTCGTGTGACGGTGCCTCCCCCCCACAGCACACGGTCACTGCCGACAACTCGCTGAGCGCCAGCCACATGGAGCTGACGGTGAAGCTGCTGCGGTCAAGGCTCCAGTCCCGCCTGGCTCTCCACAAGCAGTTTGCCTCGCTGGGTGAGCCCCTGGCTCCCTGGGCACCTCCTGGAGGTGTCGGGGAGAGAACGATCATCCCCGGGTCCCGCTTTTGGAGCACCTTTCCCCACCCCTCAGGACGGGGTCGGAGCTCTGGCCCCAGCCCTTCCATGCTCAGGTGGGTTCGTCCTGGGTTTCAGAGCACGGCGTGGTGCCAGTCTCCAGCGAGTGCCAGCATCTCTTCCCTACAAAGATCGTCTCGCGCCTGGTGAAGTGGGCGGCCATTCCCTACGAGGATTACGCGGTAGGCGCCGAGCGCGAGGCCGGATCCCTCCCAGCTCCCGCACGGTGCCAGCAGCCGCTTACTCCTCCTCCTCTCCCTCCCGGCAGGAGCTGCCTTACACTAAGGATGTGATAGAGGCCGGCTTGGCTGAGGACACTCACCTCTACTACATGGCCCTGATCGAAAGGGGAACAGGTAGGAATGTTGCTTTTCCCTGACAGTTCCTAGTTCCCACACTGGACACCCCCAGGGTAGATTCTGGGGGTCCTCAAGGAATATCCCTTCAGTTGGAGGCCTCATGGGCTGTGGGTCATGGGAGGTTTAGGTTGGATGTTGCAGCCAGGTGGCATCCATCTCTTCTTCCAAGGAACAGGAGACAGGATGAGAGGAACCGGCCTCAAGTTGCCCCAGAGGAGGTTTAGGTTGGAGCTGAGGAACAATTTCTTCCCCTCCAGGGCTGTCCCAGGCTGCCCAGGGCAGGGGTGGGGTCCCTGTGATCCCTGGAGGGGTTTCCAAGCCCCCTGTGGAGCTGTGGTGCTGAGGGCCAGGGGTCAGTGGTGCCCCGGCAGTGCTGGGGGAAGGGTTGGACTCGATGAGCTGCAAGGTCTTTTCCAACTTCCAACAATTCTGTGGTTCTTCCCTGCCCAGCCAAGCTCCAGGCCGCCGTGGTGGTGAACCCTGGTTACTCCACACTGCCACCAGTCTTCAGCTTGTGCTTGAACTGGAAAGGAGAGCGAACCAGCAGCAACGATGACAACATTCGGGTAACCTGAGCTGCTGGGAGAGGGGAGACTGGAGAACCACTGGCCTTTGGGGGCTGTTCCCAGTGGTCCTGTGTCTAAAATAAGGAGCCATCGGGGTGAGGTGGTGGCCAGGCCTGCGGGACCTGCTGGCTGCAGCTGTGGGTCCTGGGAGGGCAGAGCAGAGAGACCCAAACTACACTGTACTGATCCCTCTGCCTCTGCCAGGCCATGGAGAGCGAGGTCAACGTGGACTACAAGGAGCTGTGGGGGCCCAAACCGGGCTACCAGCTCCTCACCAACCAGCTGCAGCGACTCTGCATGGTGCTGGACGTCTACCTGGAGACAGAGCCCCACGACCCCAGCGTGGAAGGGCCCAAGGAGTTTCCCCAGGAAAAGATGTGTCTGCGCCTGGTCAGGTGAGAGCCTGGGACACAGCGAGGAGCTGGGGATAGGGGGAGGGTGCTGGCAGAGCCCCTGGTGCCAGCTTTGAAGCCTCTCCTTTAGCTGCCAGCGGGGATCTGACCCCCGCAGGTGGGCAGGACCCCAGGAGCAGGTCCTTTCTGTGGGTGCCATGGGCTTTGTGACCCCCTGACATCAGCCTTTCCCTCTTCTTCTCTTCCAGGGGCCCCATGCGCCTGAAGCCCTTCAAGTTCAACTACCCCCAGGGGTTCTTCAGCCACCGCTGAGTACCACTCTGCGCCAGGCCTCATCCTGCCCCCGCGGAGGAACGGCCCCATCTCCCCATCCCACCCTTTCAGTTTCTTTTCTGAGGTTTCATTTCAAGTTGTTGTAGCCAAAGTGATTAAATGCTGGAGGAAAAGCCTGTGGGTGTAGCCCCATCTCTGTGGAGGGCTGGCATGGACTGGGTGGGGGGACTCCTGGGGGCTGTGCCAAGCCCTGTCACGCTGCTGCCTGCCTCCTGCCCGCCCTTCCCACCGCAGGGCTTCAGCACCATGGAAAAAACTGAGATGGCTAAAAACTGAGGTGGCTATAAATAGCCCCTTTCCCGAGCCCGCACTGCAGCCCCAGCCTGTCCTTGCCTGCGCTGGCTCCCAGCCACCTGACTCAGCACAAACTGGAGCGAGGGGGGGGCTCCGGTGCTTCCCGGGCCTTGCTGGGGGGGGACAGCAGAGCCGGGGACCTGGGAGGGGTTGGAAGTCCCAGCTCCCCCCTCTCTGCAGAGTGGGCTTTCATTCCTGCTCCCAAGGTCATGGTCCTGGCCAGTCTCTCCGTGTCTCCTTGGGGGGTGACAGCCCCTCTCCCTGCTCCCCCGCAGCCTCCCCTGCCCTCAGCAGTGCCGCAGCCCTTGGGTCAAACCGGGTCCTACCAGCCCCCTGGGAGCCATGCTTGGAAAAAAAAGAAGAAAGGAAAAAACCCAAACCCAACACCCTAAACCATTAACATTCTTTGCAGAGCTGGGGGGGGGGTCACCACTGGCCCTGCTTCCAAACTCACACGGGGTCCTTTGTGCCTGCCCTGGGGTGGACTTTCCCCTGACAAAGGCTGAGTTTTCCTCCTGGAAAGACAATTGGGCTGCTGGAAAGCCCCATGTCACACAGCCCACACCCCCACACACACATCCCCCCAACACCCTGAGCCCTAAGCGACAGATCCCAGCCCCCCCCCTGCCCCCAGGCCAAGTTTCCTGCCTTCCTTCACCATCTCCTCCTCCTCCTCCCCCCGCAGCCAGGAGCCAGCAGCGCAGAGCGATCTCTGTAAGCACTTTTATTTGGTTATTGCACAGAAAGCAAAGAACAGTGGGCGGAGGTTCCTAGTGCACCGTGTGTCCGTCAGCATCCCCGCAGCCTGAGTCACCTCTCCGAGGGACAATCAGCACCCTGCCAGCCCCCCAGGACCCTGCCACCCCCCCACCCCCTCCCACCCCCCCAGTCCCAAGCAGCTAGAGCTCAGCGTTGCGCTCGCCCCTCGATTGCACGGGTACGTTAAATAAATGCACTTAGTGGAGAAGGGCGGGCGGCTCCCCCGGGCAGAATTCAAGTGTGTGAATGTGGCGCTCGGCCTCGGTCACGGGGGGGGTTGGGTTGTTGGGGTAGGAGAAGGGGGTGAAGCTACCAGCCAAACTGGGGGGTGGGGGCTCTCGCACAGGGAGGGGAGCAGAGGGAGCGGCCCCTGCGCCCAGGGGTGCTCCCCTCACTTCTTCCCCGCGGCAGGTGCCGGCTCTGGGGCTTTACTCTCCTTGCTGGAGGGGGGCTCGGCCTTGGGGGGCTCTTTACTGGCTTTGGGTTCATCTTTGGGTTTTGCTTTGGGCTCCTCCACCTTCTCCTTCTTGGGCTCCTCCACCTTCTCCTCAGCCTTTGGTTTCTCAGCCTCCTTTGCAGCCACTTTGCCGCCCTCCTGCTGAGGTTTTGGTGGAGTCTCTTTCTCAGCCTTTCCTTCTTCCACAGGTTTGGGACCTGGCTTGGTGGTCTCCTTCACCTGTGGGGCTGGAGGCTCCAGCACAGCAGCCATCTTCTCTTTGGGCTTCTCTTCCACCTTGGCCAGGACATCCTTCTTGGGAGCTTCCTCTTTCTGGCTCTCCTCAGTTCCAGGCTTAGAGGGAACCTTCACCTCTTTGGGTGGCTCTTCCTTCCCTGGGGCTTTTGGCTCCTTTGGAGGGGAGGGGGTGGGCTCCTTGGCCGGGGACACTTCCTTCTGTGGAGTCTTGGCCTCCTCTTTCACAGGAGATTTGACTTTCTCAGGGGACTTCACAGTTGGGGTTTTCACTTCCTCCTTTGAAGGGGTTTGGGGCTTCTCTGGGGACTTCACAGATGGGGTTTTGGCCTCCTCTTTTGAGGGGGGTGCAGGTTTCTCTGGGGACTTCAC
>JANVCC010000105.1:3720562-3730588 GCA_025345505.1 Todiramphus chloris collaris | reverse complement strand
TTGGCCTCCTCTTTTGAGGGGGGTGCAGGTTTCTCTGGGGACTTCACTGTTGGGGACTTTGCCTCAGCCTTTGAGGGGGGTGCAGGTTTCTCTGGGGACTTCACTGTTGGGGTCTTCACCTCATCCTTTGAGGGGGGTGAAGGTTTCTCTGGGGACTTGACTGTCGGGGTCTTGGCCTCCTCTTTTGAGGGCGTCGGGGGCTTTTCGGGAGATTTGACAGCTGGAATTTTGGCCTCCTCCTTTGAAGGGGTTGGGAGTTTCTCTGGAGACTTCACAGCTGGGATCTTGGCCTCCTCTTTTGAGGGGGGAGCAGGTTTCTCTGGGGATTTGACAGCTGGGCTCTTGGCCTCCTCCTCAGAGGGGGTTGGTGACTTTTCAGGGGATTTGACAGCTGGGGTCTTGGCCTCCTCCTCAGAGGGGGACTTGGGTTTCTCTGGGGACTTGGCCTCCTCTTTTGCAGGAGACTTGGCCTCCTCTTCACCTTCTGCTTCTGCTTTCTCCTCTTCCTCCTCCTCCGCTCCAGCTTTCTCCTCTTCAGTCTCTTTCTCAGCCTCCTCCTCCTCTGTGACCTCCTCAGTCACCTGGATTTCCTCTGTCTGCTCTTCCACAATCACTGTCTCCTTCTCAGATTTTTCAACCACCTTGATCTTCTCCTCACTCTTCACCTTGATGTTGGTGGTGATGCTGGGAGGCTTGGGGACCACCTCGGGGTAGGAGAGCATCCCAATGCCAGTCTCAAGTCGATATTCCTCCCCTTCCAAGAGTTTTCTGCCAGGAAGAGACCAGAGTCAGGCAGTCAGTGATTGCTTCTCACCCAGCTTGGACCTCCTTCCGTGACCTGGAGCTGCCAGCCATACCTTGCAGCTCTATCACCCTCCTTGCCCTACTTTCAATCTGCTGTCTGACCCTCCTGCTTCTGCACTGTGGGCTGCACAGGTTTCCTCACCCTTCCCTCCACAAGCCACATGCAGGGCTGGGTCACCCTGTTGAATGTTGCTCTTGGAGGATGGATCGTTTCTTTTTCATCAAGAAGGGCCCGGGTGTCAGTGAGGGCCCTCAGGGAGTGTTCCCAGAGACACCAGCACTGGGGCTGGGCTGAGACCCTCCCACCTTCCCCTTGCCCACCCCATACCTATAGGCAGCAATTTCAATGTCCAGGGCCATTTTGACATTGAGCAGATCCTGGTACTCCCGGAGCTGAGCTGCCATCTCCCACTTGGTGTTCCTCAGCTCACTGTCAAGCTGCTGGATGGTTTCCTGTGGGCAGACAGAGCAACTGGTGACACTGGGGGGACACTCCCCAGGAGCAGTGGGACACAGAGGACCCCTAACCTGTCCCCTGGTCTCTAAGGAGGAACTGCTCACCCAGCACTGGGGTCCCCTCACAGAGGGGGCTGCAACCACCTCCCATACAGCCACAGAGGAAAGGGGACACATCCAGGGGCTGTTTCAGTGTGCCTGGTTCCCTTGGGGGTACTGGCAAGAGCTCTGCACCACCTCAGATGAGAGCTGATCTCCCAGCTCCCTCCCAGATGTCCCTCCAGCAGGGACAAGCTATGGGAATGTTTCTAGGACTTAGGTGAGTCCTGTGGCCACCCAATCCCAGCTTGAGGCTAATGGGGATGGAGAATCACTCGGGGGACTGTGCTTTGGTACACGGCCACCATAGGGTGCCATCCTCTGTGCTGCAGACACAAGACATGGCCTGAGCCCTGGACGTGGTTCAGTGGCATTAATGACCATCATGGGCAGCTCAAGACCAGGTAGAGACCAGGGACAGGTGAGCTGAGTACTTGCTGCTGGTCACCACCCTCTCTGAAGCCAAAGCACCAGTGCTGCTCCTCCCCGGCAGCTCGATGCCCCTTCCCCACCCAGCGCTGCCCAGTGTGTCCCATTACCTGATAGGACAGGACATCTGCCTGATGACGCTCCTCTGAGTCCTGTCTCTGCCTCTCCAGTGACTCCTGGGTCCCTTTGAGGGCTTCCAGCTCGGTGGTCTTGGACTGGAGCTGGCGGCGGTACTCGCAGATCTCCTCCTGGGCCAGGCGCATGGCATCCGTGTTCACCTTGGCCACCTCCGAGAGCTTGTCCAGCCTCACTGCAACAGGGGAAGGGAGAAGCTGCGGGGAGGGAGGGAGGGAGGGAGGCAGCAGTGTCCCTGTCTCGAGGAACCTCAGGTCCTTCACCATCACGCATCCCGTGCGTGCGTGTCCTCTGCGGAGCTGGCGGTGACTCGCCGGCTGCTCTGGCATCACCAGCCTGTGCTCGCGGGGTGAAGGTGCCCAAGCAGGACGGGCTGGGTGGGTGTTTCCTCCAGCCTGGACTTCACCCAGCACAAAGCCACCCTGCAAACCTCCTGGTCCCCTCCAGCTCCTGCCACAGCCCCTGGGGACCTCCTGAGCCTCCTGCTCGCCCTGTGGCCACGCCCTGGCACACGGCCAGGCAGGGGGGGAGGGGGCGGTGTTGCCGCAGCGCCCTGCGGGAGACGGGGACAGACAGGGGGGGACACAGAGCCCGGGGTGGGGGGGACCCGCGACACAACTACAGAGAGAGCCCGGGGACAGCGTTCCCCTGGGGCCGCGCCCGCCGCTGTCCAGGGTGCTGGAGCGTCGCTGTCCGCGGTGCTGAAGCGCCGTTGTCAGGGTGCTGAACACCGCCTCAGAGCGCCCCGGGGTGCTGAGCCCCGGGGTGCCATCCGCTCCCCCCTCCCTCCCGGTACCCCCCCAGCGCAGAGGGACATTCCGGCTCCCCCCGCCCCGCCCCAGCGATGCGGCATCTCTCCCCGACCCCCCACCTCGCTGGGACCCCCTCCCTGCCGCGCTTCGCTCCAGCGCGGTGGGAGGGACCGGGGGAACCCTGCGACATTGAGGGGGCAACACCCCGAAAACTCGGGGGGGGGGGCACTGACTGTAGCAACCTCCCCAAAACGCACAGCAGGGCGGGGCGGGGGGTGGCAGCGCACTCAGAGACACCAAGGAGCTGGGGGGGGTACTCAGCCCCCTCGGAGCGCTGGTATACAGGGGGGTCCCTGCACCCCCCCCGCCCCGAGGTGGGGTTTCCCTGTAAATACTCTGGGGAGTTCCTGGCCCTCCAGGGTGCGATTGCTCCAACATCCTCCTGCAGCATAGTATATATATGGGGGGGGGGGGGGGGGGGGGGGGGCGCCCCCCCCCCCCCCCCGGGGGGGGGGGCCCCAACCCCCCCCCGGAGCACAGTAACGGGAGATGTCCCAGCACCCTCAGGGCGCGGTCTCTTTAATCTCTCCCGGAGCGTGGCAGCCCACGGGGAAGGGGTGGGGGGGATGCTGGCTGCGGAGCCGTCCTCGGGGTGCGGCAGGGGGGCTGGGGACAAACTCACCTCGGAACCACTCCTCGGCCTGGAGGGTGCTGCGGGCCGCCGTGCCCTCCAGCTGGGCTCGCAGGTCGCGAAGAGCCGCGGTGACCCCGGGGCGGAGGGAGGCGGGGGGCTCGGCGAGGGGCTCGGGCCGGGCTCCCCTCAGCAACGCTCCCACCTCGGCCCGGTGCTGCCGCCGCAGCAGCTCCGCTTCCTCCCGCAGAGCCCTAGCTCGCTCCTCCAGCGGCCCCCGCGCCCTTTCCGCCTGCGCGGAGCTCTGGGCCAGCCCGCGGGCCGCCGCCTCTAGCTCGGTTCGCTGCCGGGCTTCCTCCTCCAGCCTGCCCCGGAGCGCGGCCACGTCCTCGGCCAGGCGGGCCCGCTCCAGCCGGAGCTGCCCCTTCTCGGCGGCCAGGCGCAGGACAGTGCCCCGCATGTCGCGCAGCTCCCGCGCGTACAGCTCGCCCATGGCCGAGCGTCCCGCCTGCTGCTGCCGCAACGCCGCCGCCTCTGCCGCCAGCGCCCGGTTCTGCTGCTCCAGCGCCCGCACCCTCTCGATGTAACCGGCGAACCGATCGTTCAGCACCTGCAGCAGCTCCTTCTCGTTCCGCGCCCGCGGTTCGCCGTTCAGCGAGTCCAGGCTGTCGGTGGAGGAAGCGGCCCCGCTGCCGGCCCCCCCGACGACCCGGGCTCGCCCCGCTACCGGGCCCGGCCACGAGTAGAAGCCGCTGGAGGCGGCGGAGCGCGGGGGAGCGCGGCCGGGGTCCTTGCGGAGCCCCCCCGGGGGGCCCAGCAGCGTCTCCAGCATCAGGCTCATGATCGACCCCCGCCCTTGCTGCGGCACCGCTGCCGCCCTCCCCTCTTTTATAGGGCTCGGTGCGGCCGCTCCGCCCCGCCACCGGCCACGGGGATGGGGATGGGGATGGGCACCGGCACCGGCACCGCCCCGCCCCGCGCCGCAGCCCCGCGGGGGAGGGGGGACCCACGGCCACGGCCGGGAGCGGGGAGCCGTGATGAGGAAAGGAGGGCGTGCGAGAAGGGAGGGGAGATGCCCTGGCAGGAGAGAAGGACCCCCTGGAATAGGGAGCGGGACCCCCAGGAAGAGAGGGGGGAGCCCCCGAAAGGGAGCGCTGATCCCCCGGGCAGAGAGCGGGATCCCTGGGAATAGAGAGCGGGACCCCCCGGGATGGGAGCGGGACCCCCCGGGCAGAGATCAGGACACCTGGGAAGGGAGCAAGACCCCCGCAAATAGACAGTGAGACCCCCGGGAAGAGAGAGTAGAACGCCTGGTAAGGGACTGAGGACCCCCCAGGAATTGAGAGTGGGACCCCCGGGAAGGCAGCCAAGACCGCCCAGGGCATAGCAGGGCCCCGCCCTGAGGTGAAGGAGAGTGGGGGGATCCCCCGGGGGGACACAGACACCCCCTCCCACGGGTGGGATGCCAGGACAGGGACCCCGGGGGGGTTTAGCAGCCAGACCCCACCACTTCGTGCGTCCCCGAGGGTCGGGCACTGCTGAGGGCCGGGACTGGGGGATCCTGCTGGCGGGGGGGGGTCCTGAACTGCCAGGGAGACCCCCGGGACCCCCCGCACCGCCCGGGCAGGGGACACCCCAGCAGGACGAGGGGGTCCGGGCAGGAGGGCAGGGGACAGGGGGACACTGCCCCACCCCGGGCCCCCAGAGCTGTCCTGGAGGTGAGGGGGCGGGGCTCAGGGCATCCGCAGGCACGGACCGCCTGGCCAACAGCCAATCAGCGCTCACGGGCATCCTGACCAATCATCACTCGCCCATCACCTGGTCAGTCTGCACACATAGACCCGCTGGCCAATCAGCGCACACGGAGCTCAGCCAATCAGCACGCAGAGGGCTCAGCCAGTCAGCAGGTACCTACAGCCAGCCAGCCTGCAGGTACAGAGAGCCCAGCCAATCAGCAGCCAGCTCCATCCAGCCCAGCCAATCAGCACGGCTGCAGCCGCCTGGCCCTGGCAGGGGGCACGGGGGGGTTGGAGTGGTGCCGGCCACAGGCCCCCCGGTGCACGCTGGGATGGGGTGACCCCGGCACCCCCCTGCAGAGGCCTCGGTGGCCAGGAGGAGCCCAGGGCCACGGTGCCACCACTGTCCCCTGCGGCCACCGTCCCCTGCTCCTGATCACCTGCCGCTGCCCCGGGCCGGGGTACCAGGAGATGCCCCACGGGGTCCGCTCCCAGCAGCTGGGGGGTCTGTGGCACCCACCTGTCCTGGGGCACCCGGCCCAGAGCGGGGGGGGGCAGCTGATGGTGGGTGACAGGACCCTGTCCCACCCACTGTGGTGTCCCCTGTCCCATCCCCTGACCCCACATCTCCTTGCCCCACCTGTCCCTGCCCGCTGTGCCCTGCCCTCTCTCCCCTAACCGTGCCCTGCCCGTCCCGCCATCCCCTGTCCTGTCCCCTCCCTTGTTCCACCCGCTGTGCTGTCCCCTGTCCCCATCCCCTGTCCCCATCCCCTCTTCCCAGCCGTGTCCCCACCCCCGTCCCCGCTCCCGTTCCGCCGCTCCAGCCCCGCCCCTCCCGCCCTTAGCCACGCCCATCCCATGCACAGCCCCGCCCCCTCCCCTCTAGCCCCGCCCCGGAAGCGCTCCCCCGCTCGGCGCTCACTTCCGCTGGGCCGGTGGCAGCGGGCGGCGGCGGCAGCAGGTACGGGCCGGGCCCGGGGGGCTCAGCCGGGAACCGGGGCCGGTGGCTGCTCCAGCCTGTCCCGCTGCACGGCCCTCCCCTCTGCGGGGGCTGCTGGCGGGATTCGGCCCTTCGCGCTCCGGGCCGCGTCCCCCCGCCGGCGGGCTTCGCGCCGGGCCGCCCCATGGGCCCGTGTCCCCTTTCCCGCCCCCATGGGCCCGTGTCCCCCTTCCCGACCCCCTGCCTCGGGCCCCTGTCCCCGTTCCCTCTCCCCGGTCTCGGCATCACACGGGGTTCCCTCCAGCCAGGAGCCCGGCTCCGGCCTCCCCCCGCCCTCACTCAGCACGGCCGCCCGGCCCAGGGCCGCATCCCGCGCCGTGGGCACCGGGGCTGTGCCTCTTCCCGTGCCCGCGGTAGCCCCGTGGCCCAGCCCTCCTCTCCAGATCCGTCCTGGGTGGGTGCGTGGGGTGCGTTCCTCTCTGCCAGCTGTGTCCTCTTTGCAGCACCCCGGGGATGGTGCCCTTGCCAACAGCTGGAGCCCCCCACGGGCATCACGGGCGGTGGGCAGGACCCGTTGGGAGGGTGGGTGTCCTTGCCTGCGGCTAATGCCGGCACTGCAAGGCCCGGGGTGGCCCCTTCACCTGCCTCTTGGCTGTAACGGGGATAGCCTGAGCAGCCCTGTGCCCTGCCTGCTACCACGGAGCCCAGAGTCACATGGGTCCAGGGCAGGAGGTGAAAGGATTTGAGAGCCAAAGGGCACACATTGCTCGTGGGCACAGCAGACCAGACCCAGGGGGTGACTGGAGAAAAGGGGAACCTGCTTCTGCCTCCCTGCCCATTGCTGGTTTTGGGTGGAGGAGAAAACGCTTCCTGGGCTTGGGATGACGTGTGGCAGGGCAGAGGAGGCTGGGGCGGCTGCCAGGGCTGGAGTGGCTTTGGGGACTGGCAGCCTCGGGTACTGTCAGTGGCCTGGGCTTGGTGTGGGCAGTGCCGTGGCTCAGAGCACAGGAAGGCACCGTGTGGCTCCGCGGGAAGAGGTCGGTGCCAGGCTCTGCTGAGAGGTGGAATGCTCTGGGAACTGGGTGAGGATCGAGGGGAGGCACCCGCTGGAGTATCCTGTGCTCGCCACCTCCGAGGAGGAGGCTTTAGGAGGGGAAAACCCCCAAACTTGATGAGAAGAAGCCTGTGAAACAGCTTGTGCCTAAAGGAGCTGTGTTAATATGTGTTCACCTCCTCCTCCTCCTCCCGGGTGCTTTGTGTCGTACGGAGTTTGTCAGGGCTGTAAAACTTGCCAGGGATCCCCCCGAGCAGCAGCAGCAGTGGGGCTCCTGTGGGGAGTTGCCTTCCGCTCTGGCCCGGGGTGATCAGCGGGTGCCTTGGAGAAGTGGTTGGTTGGATCTGGTTTGTGAGGTGCAGGAGACACCTTGGGGCTTCCCTTTGCCTGGGGGGGTTTATTCCTAAGTTACAGGTTGATGGGATGTATCCCTCGGGGCTCATTTTTTCCGCGTTTGTCTGGTGTCCCCGCTGCCGTCTGGGTTCATTACAGGCCGGATGCTGCTGCTTTGGGCTTTGGAGTCGCTCGGCAACGAATCTGCTGCAAATTTGCACCCTCCATAAGAGGAAAAAAGTGGCACTGGCATCGGTGTCATCCCCGGGAAACTGCTGGCAGCACCCGTCTCAGGAGGTTGTTGCTGTCTCTCGGGTTGAGGAGCATCTTCCTCACCGGGGGCAGACGGATTTGGGAGCACCTGGGAGGAGGGGCGGGACTGGCTGGGTCATGCAGGAGCAAAAGGACCTTGTCATGTGGACGTGGGCAACGTTTTCCACAGCGAGGCAGGTGGAGGGAGGAGCGTGGGAGGTAGGGCAGCGTGGCCACTGTCGTGTCGGGGCTCTTGGAAAAGCAGCAGTGCTCTGGAGCTCGAATTTAGGTCTCCTGGCTGAATAAGATCAGGGATAAAGTGCTTTGGGGGATCCCTTTTCCTCCGAAAAGTTGGCACGGGGAGGGGGGTGGTGGCTGAGCGATGCTGAGCTCCCCACAGCTCTGGGGCTCTGAGCCTGGCTGCTGAGTTGGGAGATACGGGAGGGGTTGCTGATGCCACGTGCGCTGGTTTCACCCTTAGCATGGGCTTTGGAGAGGAGGTTTCCCACTACTGGGGGCTACTGGGACCCCCTGAGAGCAGAGGGCAGGGCCCAGGTGACGCAGGAGCCCTTGTGCCCTGAGCTGGTAGGTCCAGAGTCCTGGGGAGGCCGTGGGTTTGTGTCACTTGTTCTCAGAACAGACCTGAGGGAGCCTGGACTAGGTGTGGGTGAGCTCTGGGTGCTCCCCTCCAACACCCAGCTGCTGTTTGCCTACCAGCTCCTCACAAACGCTGCCAACCCCTTGAATCCAGTTTGCAAGACCAGCCTAAGATGGGTTTGGCAGGAAGAAAAGGTACATTTTGAGCTGCCATGAGGCCAGGGGCTTTTTGCACCTCCTCCTTTTGCGGCTGCAAATCTTGCATCCTGCTTTTTCTGAGCGCTGGTGCAGCTCCCGGCTGTCGAGAGCCCCTCTTGCTCAGCCCCTCGCCGGGAGGTCGGCCACTGCTGGGTTGGGTTTTTTTCCCAGCCTGGAAGTGGAGCTCGGTGGGAATGGCTGGAGCTGGGGGAGCAAACGCCTGTGCTCTGCTCCTGGCTCCGCATCTCCCTGCCTGCCAGGGAGCTCCCGCCGGCCCTTTCTGTGGGGTTCAGCGAGGGCAGAGTGTTTGCAGCTCACCCAGATGACTTGAAACGACCAGATCTGTCCAGATGAGACGCTGGCTCTGGATCTGACACACACCCCCCACCCCCCCCAGCTCCCGTGCACCAGAAATCTGCCTTATTTATGCTGGGAGAGAGGACCCTGCCCCAGCCATCCCTTTGCCCAGTTCAAACTGGGCAAAAGATGCATGTGGAAGAAGACGGAGCGGCGCAAGAGCTGCTGGGCAGTCCCCGAATCATTTCCTTTGCCCCTGTTAAAACCGGAGCGAGGCAGCAGCGCTGGAGCTGCCCAAGGGCTGAGCTCAGGGAGGAGGGGATTCACCTTCAGCAGCGCCGTGCCGGTCCCCGGGCTGGTTGTCAGCCTTGGTTAGCCAGGGGACAGAGGGTGCAGGGTGCTGAGCACCTGGCTCGGGTGGGTATTTGGAGCCTCGCTCAGCCTCCTGTCACCCTGCTCGAGGCACTGGGTTCTTTCAAGCCTGGTCCTGTCACCGGGGAGTGGGTGCACGTTTGCTTTTAGAGGCACCCCGAGGCTTAGAGGAGTTGGGGAGACGAGCGGTGGTGTCGGGCTGGGAACCCAGCAGGGTTTGGGTGGCCGGGACACGCTGCGGAGCCCGGCAGCTTGGGGAAGCCGCAGGAAAGCAGCAGCGGGAGTGATTCATGTCTCCAAGCTGGCTGCAGAAATTCCCTGCTAGGCTTCGAGTTTGCTTTCCAGGCACTTCTGCAGAGCGGGGCTGACTGCGAGCCAGGTCGGTGAGATCGGAGGGACTGCAGTAAATCCTCTTTTCCTTCCTTCTTTCCTCCCTCCCTGGCAGGCCGGGATCTGCGGGCAGGCGCAGAGAGCTGCTGCGGCTCAGCCCGGGAGCTCCCGCTGTTCGCTGGAGAGCCATCGACTGAGGCAGGGGGGGGAAAAAAAAGGCTCACAATAAATCCCAGGTAACCGAAGCAGGGAGGAGCGTCCTGCCTCGCACCAGGCTCCCGGGCCAGCCCTGGCAGGGCTGGGTTAGTCCCATGGCGACCTTGCCCCCTCCGTCACTGCGTCGGGAACGCGGTGCCAGCACCCAAAGCAAGCCCTGAAGAGCTGCAAACTCTTTCTCTCTTCCCTCCTGCCAAGCTGGCTGTGGCTGCCTGCTCTGCCCAGCGGGCTCGGCCCCCATGTTTTTATCCAGCTTCTCTTTTTATCCCTGTCGGGGATCCCTGTCCAGCTTGGAGAAGGAACAGAGGAGCAGTTCCTCTGCTGTGCTCGCAGGGGATTGCTGCATTTGGCTTTCAAGATGCTCATTTACATTTTAAAACCATTCGTAAGCACTT
>JANVCC010000105.1:3692461-3717197 GCA_025345505.1 Todiramphus chloris collaris | reverse complement strand
CCACAGCTCTGGCAGCAGCTGGTGATGCTCCGTCTGGAAAACCAGTGCAGCCCCAGCATCCACAGCTCTGGCAGCAGCTGGTGATGCTCCGTCTGGAAAACCAGTGCAGCCCCAGCATCCACAGCTCTGGCAGCAACTGGTGATGCTCCATCTCGGGGCCACCGTGGCAGAGGTGATGCCGGCCGTGGCAGGGACTTGGCTGAGCACTTGGGAGAAGCTGCAGGGGTTGGAAAGGAAATAGTGGCTGTGGCAACCCCTTAGGCTGGGAGAGAGCAGTTTCTGAAGCTCACCCCTTGCTGGGAGGTGCCAGGAGAGCCCAGTTCAGCCCAGGGTGAGAGCAGCTGCCGTGGGTGGCAGCTCTACTGGGAGAGAACTGGCAAAGCGCAGTGCCCCGAGGCTGGGGGTGCCCTGGGCTTGATCCTCTAAGCGACGGCTGGGGCTGCAGAGAAGCTTCCAGGAGCCAAGGGACATCTGTCACAGGAGGGGAATGACTCCCCCTTGGATCTTGATTGCCTCTCCTAAGGTGCTTTAATTGTCTGATTGGCCTGTCTGGGTGAAGCAGCGTCTCTGGCATCCCGCAGCTCTAGGCTGTTTGGGAAGGGGAAGCTCCCAGCTCCACTCTGTCCTGGCACAGCGGCATTCTGGGCAGCGGGGATGTTCCTTCCACCCAGTCCTGGGTGTTTACTTCTCTCACCTGATGTTTCTCTTGGAGGACGTGGGGAGAGTGCTGAACAGTTTGCAGCAGGACAGGTTTAATGTCTGCAGAATGAGAATCACAGAACTGTTCTGGTTGCAGAGACCTTGCAGATCCTCAAGTCCAACCCTTCCCCCAGCACTGCCAGGGCACCACTGACCCCTGGCCCTCGGCACCACTGACCCCTGGCCCTCAGCACCACAGCTCCAGGGAGGCTTGGAAACCCCTCCAGGGATCATGGGGACTCCACCCCTGCCCTGGACAGCCCTGGAGGGGAAGAAATTGTTCCTCAGCTCCAACCTGAACCTCCCCTGGGGCAGCTTGAGGCCGGTTCCTCTTGTCCTGTCCCTTGGGAGCAGAGCCCAACCCCCCCTGGCTCCAGCCTCCTGTCAGGAGCTGTCAGAGCCAGAAGGTCTCCCCTCAGCCTCCTTCTCTCCAGGCTGGACAAGCCCAGGGCCCTCAGCTGCTCCTCAGCACCCTTGTGCTCCAGCCCCTTCCCCAGCTCCATTGCCCTTCTCTGGCCACGCTCCAGCCCCTCCCTGTCCTGCTGGGAGTGAGGGGCCCAAACCTGACCCCAGGATTTGAAGGGGTGGCCTCCCCAGTGCCCAGTCTAGGGGAACAATCCCTGCTCTGCTTCTGCTGGCCACACTGGTGCTGACACAAGCCAGGCTGCTGGTGGCCTTCCTGGGCACCTGGGCACACACTGCCCCATCTCCAGCTGCCTGTCCACCAGCCCCCCCAGGGCCTTTCCCGTTGGGCACTTTGCAGCCACTCTGCCCCAGCCTGGAGCGGTGCAGGGGCTTGGTGGTGAGGGCAGGACCTGGCCCTTGGTCCAGAAGGAGAGGATGGTGTTGGTAGGGCTGCGTGGAGGGGATTGTGCAGGAGGTGCTGGGTGAACAGCTCATCTCCCATCTCCTCTCACAGCTGCTGGAGGCTTTTGCACCATCCCATGCCAGCAGGGTGCTGTTGCACCTTCTCCCAGGGAGCTGGGATACAGCAGAGCTACATGGGACAGCTCAATTTCCCTTCATTAGGGGCTGGTTTGAGCTGCTCTTGATGCAAATCTGTAAAGAAAACCTCTCCCCGGGGCTGGGTGGTTTATCCACATCTGCTGCGGGGTGGGCTCACAGGTCCTGGGTTGAGCCATAGGAAGGGGATGGCCAAGTGCCTGGGAGGGGTGGGGGTCTCCTTTCCCCAGCTCAGCAGGGGGACCATGTCCAGCCTTCACGGAGGTGCTCTGTGTTCCAGTGCTCTCTTCCCGGACGTGGTGAACTGCATGCAGACTGACAACCTGGAGCTGAAGAAGCTGGTCTACCTCTACCTGATGAACTACGCCAAGAGCCAGCCGGACATGGCCATCATGGCAGTCAACACCTTCGTGAAGGTGAGGGGAGAGGGCTGCGTGCTGCAGCGGGGCGGCTCAGCTCTGTCCCCTGCTCTGAAAGGTGATAGAGCCTGTGCCAGGCTGCCCAGAGAGGCTGTGGAGTCTCCTTCTCTGGAGAGATTCCCACCCCGGCTGGACCCTGTGCTGCTGGGCCCCTGCTCTGGGTGACCCTGCTGGATGGAGCAGGGGGTGGCACCAGATCAGCTCCAGAGGGCCCTTCCCACCCCCACTGGTCTGTGATACTGAAAGGAGGGAGTGTGGGCAGGTTTCCAAAGCCTCTCTCTTCAGGAGTAGGGGCTCCCCCAGCTCTTAGATAACTGAACAGATTTGTCCAGTAAACGCAGAAGAAAAACATTTCCTTGGCAGCTGTACTTGTGCCACTTGCTCTGTCGGTGGCGGCTGCGGTTGTGGGCAGCTCTCGTGATCGAGCTGCCATCATGTGAGCTTACGTGCTGAAGTCTCTGCAGCTGAGAAGGTCCTCGTGATCTTCCCGTTGGAGCTGGGTGCTGAAGAGCGTGTTTGTAAGGAGCCTTGGTGGGCATTAGAGGGAGTTCTGGCTTTTTAGGACCAAAAAGAATCCCTGGAATAAACCTGGTAGCTACGTTGCCCGAGTCAGGTGGCTGCTCTGCAGGGTGGCACTGGCTTGAGGTGTAAGTGATGAAGACGTGAGATTCCTGGAGGTGTGTTTAGAGTGTAAGCTGATGGTGTTAAAACTCTGGGTGCCAGGTTGCAAAACGAGATCAGACCTCTCTCTCGGGTGACTTGTTCTCAAGAGCCAGGTGTTAAAACCTCACGGCTTCAGGTACCCAGCTGAGAAATGAGGTCCCGAAGCCGCCACTGATGCCTGCTGCTCACGGAGTGGTGGCCCAGGATATCTGAACCTCCCCTCCTCTCATCCTCGTAGGACTGTGAGGACCCAAACCCTCTGATCCGGGCTCTGGCCGTGCGGACCATGGGCTGCATCCGCGTGGACAAGATAACGGAGTATCTGTGCGAGCCCCTGCGGAAGTGCCTGAAGGACGAGGACCCCTACGTGCGCAAGACAGCGGCTGTCTGCGTGGCGAAGCTCCACGACATCAATGCCCAGCTGGTGGAGGACCAGGGCTTTCTGGACACCCTTAAAGACCTCATTTCAGACTCCAACCCCATGGTGATTATGGTTTTTTTGCTGCCTTCAGGCTCTCTTCTTTTCTCCCGACCAGTGGTCTCCCTTTGTCTTCCTGTGCTGACTCCCTTCCCCCAGTTCTCTCCCTTCACTCTCTTTTTAGTGCTTGACAGCTCTTGGAGGGCTGTGGGCTTTGTTCCTTGTCCTGTAACCCTGTCTCCTGGGTGGAAGGTTTCTCCAGTTCCTTGGCAGTGTGGTGTTAATCCTTTCCCAGTGGGGAGGAGGCTACCCCAGCCACCTTGGAGCAGGGGGTGGTGGCAGGAGGGACTCTGAGACCACATAGCTGGAGGCTTTTGCCTCTGGTGAGGGTTTCCCAGCAGCTGGGCTTTGGCCAGCATTAGCCTCCTCGCCTTTCCCCAAGCCTGAGAGACTTCAAAGCCACCTCTCCCCAGGGTTTCTCTTCCCCCAGCCTTTGCTGCTCTTCAGATCTCACCAAGGCTCAGCGGCGGGGCCAGGAGCTGCCTGGGGAAGGGGAGGGAGAGCGGGAGAGCGGCCAAGCCCCGCTGCTGCCGAACACGTGCAGACCGTTGGAGACGTGCCGTGGGTGGCGGGACCCTGCTGGCTGCCATCGCTCATCTCCCGAGGATGGGCTGCTTGGGGGGAGAAGCTGGTGCCCAGATGTTGCTGGGAAGGGAGGTGCTGATCCTGAGGACGCAGCTCATCTGCTGGCGCCGGCTTTCCCACCCGGGCTGTTGAACCATGTTTGGTGTCACCCAACACGTGTCCCATCCCCGCTGGCAGGTTGTGGCCAACGCAGTCGCGGCTCTCTCGGAAATAGCGGAGTCTCACCCGAGCAGTAACCTCCTGGACCTCAACCCCCAGTCCATCAACAAGCTGCTCACGGCCTTGAACGAGTGCACCGAGTGGGGCCAGATCTTCATCCTGGACTGCCTGGCAAACTACATGCCCAAGGATGACCGGGAAGCCCAGAGGTGAGGGAGGCTCCGGGTGCTACTGGGGCAGCGCTGCCTTCAGGGCACCATGGATTGGCCAGAGCGGGACTGGGAAGGGGAGGGGGACCGGCAGGACTGAAGGGTCTGATGCTGCCCCTTCTCTTCTTGGAAGCACCTTCATCCTTCTGCCCCTTGCTGTGGGAGGTGGGATAGTGGGCATCTGCTGGGCACAGTGCCTTGAGCACAGCCATCTGGAGATGGCCGTGGCCCCGTCGTGAGCCCTGTCCCCGTGCTGGCACAGGGACTGTGCTTCTCCAGCTGCTTCAGAAGGTGGCTGGACTGAGTGGCACAGGACAGGCGCTAGGAGCTCAGAAAGGGGTCACTGCCACAGGGGTTTGCAGGGGCAAGGTAATGATTTTAAATTAAGAGGGAGATTCAGACCAGAGAGAGGGAAGAAATTGTTGGTGCTGAGGGTGGTGAGAGCCTGTGCCCAGGCTGCCCAGAGCGGTGGTGGCTGCCCCATCCCTGGCACCATTGCAGGGGAGGTTGCCCGGGGCTCTGAGCACCCTGCTCTGCTTGCAGATGGCCCTGTCCCTGCAGGGGGAGTGGGTTGGACCAAGTGATCTTTCAAGCTCCCTTCCAACCCAACCCATTCTCCGATAACCTTCATCGAGGCATTTAAGAGCCAGTTCAGCATCCTCATTCTTCTCCTCCTGCTGCAAACTCTGCCAGGGCCACCTTCTTCCTCGGTCAGCGCTGGCAGCGGCGTTGAAGCAGGAAGACGGACTGTGACCGGACTGTGACTGTTTTCTTTCCCTTCCCTTTCCCCCTCACCCTCCAGCATCTGCGAGCGGGTGACGCCCCGGCTGTCCCACGCCAACTCGGCCGTGGTGCTCTCGGCGGTGAAGGTGCTGATGAAGTTCATGGAGATGCTGTCGAAGGACCTGGATTATTACGGGACGTTGCTGAAGAAACTGGCCCCGCCACTGGTCACCCTGCTCTCCGCAGAGCCCGAGCTGCAGTACGTGGCTCTCCGCAACATCAACCTCATCGTGCAGAAGAGGTGGGTGCTGGTTCTGGTGCGTTTCCCTCTTCCCATGGGTGCTGCTTCCCTGCTCTTCCAGCCCTCTGACTGCTCCACTGTCGGGGCTTCGTGTGTTTGCTTTGGTTTTTATTCTTCTGGTATTTAAAATCCAAGGGCCAGGTGCAGGGAATCGGGTGAGGCAATGAGCAAGGAGCTCAGCTGGGATCCCCAGGAGGGGTTTATTTTAATTTATCCTTTCTTTGGAGGAGCAAAGGATGTGTCAGGGTTCAGAGTCAGGGCAGCCCCTTAGACCTATAACAGCCACTCTCTGTTAACCCCCTCCCTCCCCAGAGGGGAAGAGAAAGGGAATGAGGGAGAGAGACTCAGCCATTAGAAAAGGAAACGAACAGCTTAATGAAAAGGAAATTAATAATTATAAAAATGAATATATACAAATCTATACAAACCCAGTATGGAACCCAACCCCCTGATGGCAATTCCATCCCCATCACCACTGATGCTGTGGGGCAGGCACCGGGGCAGTCCCAGACTGGGTCCCGCAGCAGCCGGGAGCTGTGTTCAGGGGCTGGATTCTGGTACCAGGTTCAGGAACACACAGACCGGTATCAAAGGCAGAATGGACAGAGGCCTCCTTGGGTGCTCCGAGGAAGGAACCAAAAGAGGACCCGAGCCAAGCCAAGCAAAGCTGGCAAAGCAGGCCAAGAGGGGAGAAGAGCCCAGAGACCCTTCATATCCCTCAGCTCTGTGCCGAATGTGCCGTCTATGGGCTGGGATCCCTCGCTGGGCAGTTCAGGGTCCCCTGTCCCGGCCGCTCCTCCCTGCAGGTGCTGCCTTTCACTTTCTGTACCCCCCAATGTGGTGCACAAGATCCAGCAGTGGCCTTGGTCTGCTCACCAGTCCTTGGTAGTAACTCTAAACATGAGGTGTTCTCACTGCTAGAAGCAGACACTGTCTGTGAGAACAGGCTGCTAACTTCAGAAAGTGCAGTTAATTAGAAGAACCGAGCTGAAAAGTAAAATTACTGAACAGAATTAGTTCTGTTCTCACTCAAACCAGGACAGGATGGAAAGGCCAAAAGCTGAGACTTGGGTTTCATTATTAAATGTCCAGTGAGGAATTTACATGAGATCAGCTTGTTTCTACGCAGTTGTCCTCTTTGATGAAGTGCTGAGAGTCCTTTTGTCCCTTTGCTGATCCAAAATTGCTGGTGGGCAGGAGGTGTCCGAGGCCCCACACGTGTGCCCCGAGCAGAACTGGCCAGCTGGAGCCATGCTCTGCAGTGCCAGCCCCGGCCAGATGATTTGTTGTTCCACCAGTTATCCCTGTGGTTGTCTTATTAAAAATAGCAGCAATTTCTGGGAGAAGTGGAAAGCAATTAGTGTCCCTGGGAGCAGGGATGGGGAAGGCAGGTCAGCTCCTCAGAGCTGGACCTGGCCTCTTTCTTTCCCAGCTTCAAGAGCGGATGATCTGGTGAGAAAGGTCCAGCCTAGCCCTGGGGCCTGGGTTTGTGTCCCTGCTCCCCCCCGAGACGTCCCTTCCAACCTTGGCAACACAGCCAGCCCCTGTTGCCTTGTGTCTGGGCTTTGCTTGTGGCAAGGTCGTGATCTGTCTGAGGGACAGAGTCCTGGGGGACAAGCACGGGGTCTTGGATTCCCCATCCTTGGATGGGCCCCCAAAACCTTGTGCTTGTGGCCAAAGAGCCCCGTCCTCCTGGCCCAGAGCTGCTCGCTCTCCAGCTCTGGGTTCCCCAGCTTATGTTCTTGATGTCCTCAAGCCTCTGCCAGCCCCAGCTCCAGCCTCGGCCAGGGAGTGACAAGTCACACTGGGAGCAGTCTCATGGGGTAATGAATTTGCAGGGCCTTGGGGCGTTAGCTGGCGGTGCGGTCAGGCAGATTAATCCCCATCCATCTCCAGACTGGTGCTCAGCTTTCTGAGAGGACAACTCCCCTTCTGTGCTGCTTTGCCTGCTGGTCGCTGCCTGGGTCAGAGGCTGGAGGTGGGAGCAGAGCTCAGGTCTTTGGTTTGGGTGGGAAGGGACCTTTTAAAGCTCATCTCACCCACTCTCCCTGCAGGGACAGGGCCATCTGCAAGCAGAGCAGGGTGCTCAGAGCCCCGGGCAACCTCCCCTGCAATGGTGCCAGGGATGGGGCAGCCACCACCTCACTGGGCAGCCTGGGCCAGGGTCCCATCCTCCCCTCAGCACCAACAATTTCTTCCCTCTCTCTGGTCTGAATCTCCCTCTTTCAGTTTAAACCATCCCCCCTTGTCCTGTCCCAACAGGCCCTGCTCAAAACTCTGTCCCCATCTTTCTGCCAGGCCCCTTGAAGCCCTGACAGGCCCCAGAAGGTCTCCCTGGAGCCTTCTCCTCTGCAGGCTGAACCCCCCCAGCTCTCCCAGCCTGGCCTCCCAGCAGAGGGGTTCCAGCCCTCCCAGCATTGCTGGGGCTCCTCTGGCCCCGCTCCCCCAGGTCCCTGTCTCTGCTGTGCTGAGCACTCCCGAGCTGCCCCAGCACTGCAGGGGGGTCTCTCTCTCTCCCCAGAGCCCTGGGAGCAGAGGGGCAGGATCCCCCCTCCCCTTCTGCCCACACTGCTGGGGTGCAGCCCAGGGTGCCAGTGCCCAGAGCTGGCTTGTCTTCTGCTGGTTTCTGCCACTAGAGAAGTTTGACAGCAGCACTGGGTGCCCAGAAAGCTCTGGAGAAAACTGTGGGTTTCTGGGAGGTTTTTTTGATGTCTCTCTTTGCGATCCAAGCGAAGGAGCGCGTGCCTTGCTGAATGGCTGCCTCTCCTTGCCCTCCAGGCCCGAGATCCTGAAGCACGAGATGAAGGTGTTCTTCGTGAAGTACAACGACCCCATTTACGTCAAACTGGAGAAGCTGGACATCATGATCCGCCTGGCTTCCCAGGCCAACATCGCTCAGGTCAGGGTCTGCCTGCTGGTGCTGGGGGGGCACTGGGAGGACTGTGCAGGGGACTCCGGCCCCACGGGGAGGGGGTTCACCCGAGAAATGCCCGACCCAGGACGGGAGCAGTTGTGCCACCCGGTCTGCTCCTGCTGGGTCCCTGCCCCGCGTTCCTGGTGACTGTTCTCGCCGCTGGGCTCTCACTGCCCCGTCCCCCGCGGCAGGTGCTGGCAGAGCTGAAGGAATACGCCACGGAGGTGGATGTGGACTTCGTAAGGAAGGCGGTTCGAGCCATCGGCCGCTGTGCCATCAAGGTGGAGGTGAGGGCTGGGGTGGCTTCAAGTCCTGGTGGTGGCTGGGGCTCTGCTCTCCAGCATGTCTCGGGTGAGCTGGAGGTCGTCCCACCCCAGGAGCTGTCACTGCCCTGACAAGTTAGGGCTGGGGTCAGCACAGAGCACCTGTGGGGTGTAAGGAGGGAATGTCATCCCCTTGGCCCTCGTCACTGGTTTAGAATCCTAACGAAGGGTCTAGAGCAGGAGTCTTGTGAGAGCAGCTGAGGGACCTGGAGCAAGGGAGGCTGAGGGGAGACCTTCTGGCTCTGACAGCTCCTGACAGGAGGCTGGAGCCAGGGGTGGTCAGGCTCTGCTCCCCAAGAACTCTTCTGGGGGTGGGATTTATGAGCAAGGCCCGAGCTCTCTTTGTCCCTCTCTCGATGCTGAGCCCCGTGGCTGTGCAGATCCAAACGAGGTGAGGGGCAAGACGCTGCTGTCCCGGCAAGCTGAGGTCTGGGCTTGCTGCTCTGTTTCCTGCACACCTTGAAATGCCTCCTGTGGGATCAGGGAGCACGTGGTGTGGGGAAGAGGAGGCCCTGGGAGTGTGTCAGGGGGGTGAGGAGCAGCCAGACTTGGGTGGGAAGGGGAGACCATGTTTGTGTGTCTCCCATTCTGGTCTGGGTTGGGTTTGGGGGAGGTAGAGGTGGGGATAACGCAGCGAGGAGGGGGTGTGGGAAGGGCAGCAGAGACTTTGGGACGGGGCTGCAAAGAACATCACCAGTGACTCAGCAAGTCCCTCCGACAGCAATCGGCCGAGCGCTGCGTCAGCACCCTGCTCGACCTCATCCAGACCAAAGTCAACTACGTGGTGCAGGAGGCCATCGTGGTCATCAAGGACATCTTCCGCAAGTACCCCAACAAGTGCGTGGCGGCCGCGCCTGACCCGCGGGGCCTCGGGTGGATGCCCCCCGTCCCAGACGGGCTCTTTCTGCCCCTCTGCTTTGGGAGGGGGCCCTGCAAAGAGCCGGGTGTGGGCGAGGGCCGGGCGGCTGCTTCCTCCTGGGGGAGGGGTTGGTGTGAAGCCACCAGCGGCGAAGGTGGGTTTGGGTTTGTTTTTGCCTGTTGGGGTTGTGATCACCAGTCAGTGCCGCCCAAAGGGTTATGCTGGGGGCAGGAAAGCCATTCCCAGCCTCAGGAATATCCCCCACCTCGTGCTGGCAGTCCCAAATCCAGACACCCCAAGGGGCGAGAGCTGCCAGAGGCCTTGAGGTCCCTTATGGCACCGTAAACCATCCCTGGCTGTTAATTCAGCACTCCTGGTGCTGGAGTGAGGGCAACAGGAGGAGAGGGGAGCGTTGCAGCTGCACCAACGTGAATAGGCACAGGAGTGATGAGGGAACTGTGCGCTAATAGTGGCAATAAATACTAATTAACTGAACCAGTAATGAAGGGGAGCTGCACAAGCATCCCCTGACTTGGGGCTGGTGCAGAGAGGAGAGAATGGGGCCAAGAAGTTAATTTAGCGAGCTGGTGAGCAGGGGAACGTGCTCTGGGGCTGGCGAGGGGTCAGCGTGAGCAGTGTCACACCCTGCCGCAGCCCCGGGGGGGTGGCAGGGGGTCGGTGCCCTCAGCCGCGTCCTGCTTGTGCTGAGGGTGATGGGACGCGGTTTGGAGTGAGAGCGGAGCCTGGCCCTGGGTTTCTCGCTTTGGGCGAACGTGTGTCCTCTCCTGGGGAAGGTACGAGAGCGTGATCGCCACCCTCTGCGAGAACCTCGACTCCCTGGACGAGCCCGAGGCGCGGGCTGCCATGATCTGGATCGTGGGAGAGTACGCCGAGAGGATCGACAACGCCGACGAGCTGCTGGAGAGCTTCCTGGAGGGTTTCCACGATGAGAGCACCCAGGTACGGTGGGGTGGGGGGGTCCTGGCCACAGGCAGGACCAGCTGGCTGAGAGGTGACACTCTGACAAAGCTTGTGCTAACCGGAGAGGAACAGAATTTCCTCCAGTGGGGTCATGAGGGTGGGTTTTTTGCAGGAGTTTAGGGCAGTTGGTGTCCCACAGAGGCTTTGAGTGCAGAACATGGCCCATGGAATGCCACCGTGGTGGTGTTCCAAGCACCCCTCTCCTTTAATAGTTGCAAGGGACCTGATTGTTCCTCTGTGCCAGGACAGGATTGGCCCTTTGGAGCTGGAAACCAGAATGAGATGGCTGGAATGAGCAGAGGGATCTGCCAGCCACTTCTTGGGTGGTTCAGCCTGCAGAGGAGAAGGCTCCGGGGAGACCTTCTGGGGCCTGTCAGGGCTTCAAGGGGCCTGTCAGAAAGATGGGGACAGAGTTTTGAGCTGGGCCTGTTGGGACAGGACAAGGAGGGATGGTTTAAACTGAAAGAGGGAGATTCAGCCTGGAGAGAAGGAAGAAATTGTTGGTGCTGAGGGTGGGGAGAGCCTGGCCCAGGCTGCCCAGAGCGGTGGTGGCTGCCCCATCCCTGGCACCATTGCAGGGGAGGTTGCCTGGGGCTCTGAGCACCCTGCTCTGCTTGCAGATGGCCCTGCTCCCTGCAGGGGGGTTGGACCAGCTGAGCTTTCAAGCTCCCTTCCCACCAAAACCAGTCTGTGATTCTGTGCTGGGGCAGGTGAAACCAGTGGTTTTGCCTGTGGAAATTCTGGGGAGTTTCCATCTATGGAAACTTCCTACAGCTCCACTGTGCAACACATGGTGAAACTCATCGACGAGGACCGGGGGGGAGTCTGTAAATGATTCCGTGTAGACGCAAACCAGTGAAGCCAGCAGTCCTGGCCACCCTGTCCCAGGTCCAGAGGGACTGTTGGAGATGATCGCTGCTGCTCATCCTCGTAGAATTCAGATCTCTGGCTTTGTGGGACCGTGTAACCCAGTCCCAAGACCTTGCCCAGTAACCTCTGTGTCAACCTGTGGCTCTGGCGGGCCGAGGGTGCAGTAATCAGCTTGACTCGGGGCTGCAGACCTGGCTGGGAGCCACGCAGAGTGTCCTGACGCGGTCACCACGCCTGCGGTCACCACACCTTCAGTCCCTCGAGAGATGGGTCGAGGTTACCTCGCGGCACCCTGTCTGGGGAGAATTAGACTGGACACTAGGAAAAAAATTCTTCATGGAAAGGGTAGTGAGATATTGGAATGGGCTGCCCAGGGAGGGGGTTGAGTCCCCCTCCCTGGGTGTGTTTAAGCATCGCTTGGATGTGGTGTTGGGGGACATGGTCTAGGGGTGAACTTGTAGAGTAGGGCTGATGGTTGGACACGATGATCCCAAGGGGCTTTTCCAACCTGAGTGATTCTGTGAATCGATGACAATGAAGCCGTCGGTCTGTCTGTCCCTCCCTGACCCTGTTTGTCTGCCCGCAGGTTCAGCTGCAGCTGCTGACAGCCATCGTGAAGCTGTTCCTGAAGAAACCCACCGAGACGCAGGAGCTGGTGCAGCAGGTGCTCAGCCTGGCCACGCAGGTGGGTGATGTCTCCTGCCCGAGGGACCAGCTTCTCTGGGCTTCCCCATGCCCCTGCAGGCAGCAGGAGCAGCTAGGTGATGTACCAGCCGGGACAGGAGGCGGATAATTGGAGCTTAGTTCTGGAGAAGTTGATAGTTCAGGTCCTGGAGGGCAAGGCTGCAGTCGCCTGGAGCACAGGAGGCATCTTGGGCTGTCTGCCTGCTAAGGCTGGTGTGGCCTCTGGACTGCAGAGGTGTGACATAAACAGCTTTAAATTTTATCCCCATGATCCTTCTAATACTACAGCAAGATTTAGATGGGGCTGAGATGCCAGTAAATCCAGTCGGTGGCAGGTCACAACTGGTGTCCCCAGTGCTCAGTGGTGGAGCCTGTTCTCTTTCTATGACCTGGGCGAGGGGATCAAGGCACCCACAGCAAGTTTACAGGTGACACCCAGTTGGGTGGGAGTGTTATCTGCTGGAGGGTGGGAGGGTCAAGAGAGGGACCTGGCCAGGCTGGGTCGATGGTCCGAGGCCAATGGGATGAGGATCAAGGCCAAGGACGAGGTCCTGCCCTCACCACCAACCCCCTGCACCGCTCCAGGCTGGGGCAGAGCGGCTGCAAAGTGCCCAACGGGAAAGGCCCTGGGGGGGCTGGTGGACAGGCAGCTGGAGATGGGGCAGTGTGTGCCCAGGTGGCCAGAAAGGCCACCAGCAGCCTGGCCTGTGTCAGCACCAGTGTGGCCAGCAGGAGCAGGGCAGGGATTGTTCCCCTGGACTGGGCACTGGGGAGGCCACACCTCAAGTCCTGGGGTCAGGTTTGGGCCCCTCACTCCCAGCAGGACATGGAGGGGCTGGAGCGTGGCCAGAGAAGGGCAACGGAGCTGGGGAAGGGGCTGGAGCACAAGGGTGGTGAGGAGCGGCTGAGGGACCTGGGCTTGTTCAGCCTGGAGAGAAGGAGGCTGAGGGGAGACCTTCTGGCTCTGACAGCTCCTGACAGGAGGCTGGAGCCAGGGGGATCGGGCTCTGCTCCCAAGGAACAAGGGACAGGACAAAAGGAACAGGCCTCAAGCTGCCCCAGGGGAGGTTCAGGTTGGAGCTGAGGAACAATTTCTTCCCCTCCAGGGCTGTTCAGGGCTGTCCCAGGCTGCCCAGGGCAGGGGTGCAGTCCCCGTGATCCCTGGAGGGGTTTCCAAGCCCCCCCTGGAGCTGTGGTGCTGAGGGCCAGGGGTCAGTGGTGCCCTGGCAGTGCTGGGGGAAGGGTTGGACTCGATGAGCTGCAAGGTCTCTGCCAACCAGAACAGTTCTCTGCTTCTATGCTCCGAGTCGCCCTGCAGTAGCCGCAGCTCCCCCTGCCCCCCGGTGTCAGCACTAACCCCCCTGCTTCCCAAAGGATTCCGACAACCCCGACCTGCGTGACCGTGGCTACATCTACTGGCGCCTGCTCTCCACCGACCCAGTGGCCGCCAAGGAGGTGGTGCTGGCCGAGAAACCCCTGATCTCCGAGGAGACGGATCTGATCGAGCCGACGCTGCTGGACGAGCTGATCTGCTACATCGGCACCCTGGCCTCTGTCTACCACAAACCTCCCAGCGCCTTCGTGGAGGGGAGCAGGGGGGTCGTGCACAAGAGCTTGCCCCCGCGGACGGGCTCGTGAGTATCTCCCTTCCCCCACCGTGGCTCCAGGTCGGGTGCTGAGCCAAGAAGCTGGGTGCGGAGCTGGGTGCGTCCACTGTGCTTGGAGCTGAGCTGAGGCCTCGGTCCCAAGGGGAGGGCCGCGTCTCGGGGCAGGGCTGTTAAGGGCTCATGGTGTGGTTTGAACCCACGCGGCCGCTTGCACAGTCCTACCCCCTCCAGTGGGATGGGGAGGAGAGAACACAACAAAGGGCTTGAGGATCAAGACAGAAGGCTAGGGAGGGCACGGTCACCAGCTGTGGTCACAGGTAAAAGACCAACTTGACTTGGGAGGAACAAAATCAATTTAATTTAAACAAAACCCACTCCAATTCACCCGCTGAATCAGAATAGGACAATAATAAATACAACAGGATCTTAAATCCACCTCCCCCCACGCTGCTCTTCATCCCGGGCCCAGCTCTGCTCCAGCAGTGCAGGGGGACAGGGAATGGGGGTTGTGGTCAATCCCAGGTCATTCCATGTTGTTCTTGCTGCTCCCTCATCCTCGGGAGGAAAACCTTGGGGAGAAAACTCCACACAGTCCCCCCTCCCTGCAACAGCACGGTGTTGCTCCCAGGGGAAATCCTCCATGGGCTTCTCCCACCAGTACAAGTCCCTTCCACAGGCTACAATCCTCCCGGTGATGGGTCACTCCATCATGGTCATGGCCTTCTGTGGGAGCGATCCCCTGCTCCAGCGTGGGGTCCTCCATGGGCTGCAGGTGGGATTCTGCTCCATGGTTGGTCTCCAAGGGCTGCAGGGCCTCATCCTGCCCTGGCTGCTCTGGTGTGTCTCCTTCCTCACTGACCTGGGTTGTCTCTCCCATGTCCCACTTTTCCAAAACAAAAGAGCTCCCACAACAAAGGAACTTGTTGGACAGGTTCTTTCCCTCTGAAATCTGTTATCAGAGAGCTGTTGGCTCGGCCTTGAGGCCTCTGGGTCCCACATGGAGCTGGGGGAGCTTCTCAAAGCTCCTCACAGGAGCCATGCCAGCAGCCCTCTCCCCAGATACCAAGCCCTGCCCTGGGCACAAACCCAGCACGCTTGGGAGGCTGAGCGAAAGATCTCAAACCTGGATGGAAAATGATCTCCCGTTGGGATGTGCTGGGTCGGGGTGTCTCTGAAGGCTTGCTCACCGCAAAGCCTGGCCGGGAGAAGCGGTGTCTCCAGCAGGACCTCTCGGCTGGGCCGCAGCTCCTCGGTATCTCACGTCTCTCCCTTGCTGTTCCCCGTAGGAGCGAGAGCGCCGAGAGCCCCGACGCAGCCCCCTCGGCGGTGCAGGCGGCCGAGCAGCCGGCCGTCATCCCCACTCAGGGAGACCTGCTGGGGGACCTGCTGAACCTGGACCTGGGCCCCCCCGTCAGCGGGCCCCCCATCGCCACCTCCTCCGTACAGATGGGTGCTGTGGACCTTCTCGGAGGTGGCCTGGACAGCCTGGTACGTCCTCAGCCCTGCCTGATCCCGTGGGCTAACCCGGTGACGTTGTGCTTGGTGCTGGTTCCTGTCTGGAGCTCCTGGGGACAGGATGGGCTTGTCTACCCAGAGGCATCTGGGCCAGACCTTTCCTTCTGCAGCTGGTGAAGACAGGAGGGTGCTGCACCCTCATTTATCCCATCCCCATCAGGTGGCTGGAGCAGGGCAGGGGGTTAATGCTGCTCAGCACCTTTCCTCTGGGTTCCTGACGTCTGTGTAGAGGCTCCTGCTGTCCCTGCTGTGCTGCAGGGGTGACTCTTCCTCCTGGGTCCCCCTCGGAACCCCACAGCCACACAGAATGGGGATGTGCCCCAAGCTGCTGCAGGGCTGGGCCAAGATGGGCCCGCTCCCAGCACACAGAGGTCTTGCTCACTGGGAAATGTGGAGGTGGCAGCTTGTCCTCCTGGGAACAAAAACCAAGAAGGAGTTTGGCCACAGGGTGAGGAGGGATGGAAACCTGTGCCCGAGGACCACCTGCCCCATGGGTCTGGTGGTGGTCTGGGCTCCACAGAGGAAGAGAGTTTGGTTTTCTCTCAAATCCAGCAGATGATCCCCAAGGGGAGGCAGTGTCGTGGTCTCTCCAGGTCCTGCTGCCCTGGCTCTTTGTGGGCTTGCAGGGTTTGGTAACAGGCTGGTGAGAAGAGACCCGCTCGTGCTCTGTCCCCTGGCTCCAGAGGAGCCCTGGACAGACAGATGGGCACGTTGGCAGCGTGGCTGGACTAACCTCTCTTCCCTCCTTCCCCTTCTCTTGTCTCTCTGTTGTTTGTCTTTCCTGGCTTGTTCTCTGCATGTGGCTGGCTCTTCTCTCCACCTTGCCTGCTTCTGCTTGGAGATGGGCGACGAGTCGGAAGGGGTAGGGATTGTCCCTTTCCCTTTTCTTAGCCCTCTCGACCATGAGTAGCCCCAGCCACCCGTGCCCACCCCGTGCAGCCCAAGCCCTCCAGTTTGGTGCCCCAGTGACATCTCCAAGCCCCCAAACAGCTCCCGGCTGGTGTCCCACAGAGGGTCTGGGGCCGCTGGAGCGTCCCTGGTGACCCTGAGGCCCCCCCACTGCCCCCAGGGATGCTTTTAGAGTGCCCTGGAGGGGGCATTTATTGGGACCCCTGCCCCTGCTGATGCCCCTTTCTTCTCTTGCAGCTGCGAAGTGATGCGGGAGGCAGCCCTGCTGTGAGTGTGCCCTCGCGCTCCAACCCCTCTCTCACCCTCTGCATCCTTCTCCTCCTCCTCCTCCCCGCCCGACAGAGCCCCCCATAACCCTCTTCCTTGTCCCCTGCAGATGGGTGGTGGTGGCAGCAGCTTTGCACCAGCGCCCAGCGCCCCGGTGCCTGCCAACCTGGGAGCCCCTCTCGGCAGCGGCCTGGGTGACCTCTTTGATCTCACCGGCGGGGTGGGGACCCTGTCGGGCTCCTATGTGGCACCCAAAACGGTGAGTGGGACAAGCTGGCTTTACAGAACCCTTCACAGCTCTGTCAGGCTGGAGAGCACCAAATCCTGGCATGGTGGGGCTTGGAAGGGACCCCTGGAGCTTATCTGGTGCCACCCCCTGCTCCATCCAGCAGGGTCACCCAGAGCAGGGGCCCAGCAGCGCAGGGTCCAGCCAGGGTGGGAATCTCTCCAGAGAAGGAGACTCCACAGCCTCTCTGGGCAGCCTGGCACAGGCTCCCACACCCTCACACCAAAGAACTTTCTCCTCCTGCTCAGGTGGAACCTCCTGGGTTCCAGTTTGTGCCTGTTGCCCTTTGTCCTGTCACTGGGCACACCTGGAAGTGTGGTGAAAACTCACCAAATCGGGGTTCACTTTGGGCAAACCCCCAAGAGTTTCTTGTCTCCTTAACCCAGGTCTGGCTCCCTGCCATGAAAGCCAAGGGGCTGGAGATCTCCGGCACCTTCAGCCGGCAGGTGGGTTCCATCTCCATGGACCTGGTGCTAACGAACAAAGCCCTGCAGGTCATGTCCGATTTTGCCATCCAGTTCAACCGCAACAGGTGAGGTCCCTCCTGGGCTGCCTTGACCCCTCCGAGCTCGGCCCTGCGGCGGTGGCACGAGAAGGGTGGGAGGACAGGGCTGGGGGGGTTGGGAACAGCCTCACGTGATGACCCTTCTCTCTCTGATGGCTGTGGTGGTGATGATCATCAAACCAAAGCCTCTAAGAAGTTGACTGAGGAGGCTGTTCCTCTAGGGTCTGACCACCCTGTTACTTGTCTTCCTGGTGAAGCAACGCTTCTGTTTCACTTGGAGGGACACAACAAGGGCTCACCCTGAGGGAATGGTGTAGGAACGTTAAAAATGGGTGTGAGTCAGTGTAGGGGGAAAAGGGTAGCTTTGTAGCTACCTGTTGTTGCCCCAGGATGGGCAGAGCAGGAGCTCATCCTGGTCCCAGACTGGGCAGGGGCAGCAAGACGAGCTGGAGTGTTCCTGGGGTGCGGGTGGAGGAAGGCAGGGAGTTCTTCAGCCCCCCCACTCTGACCCCCTGCCTTCCTGGGCTGTCACCCCCCAGCTTTGGCCTGGCCCCAGCAGCTCCTCTCCAGGTCCACGCACCCCTCGCCCCCAACCAGTCCGTGGAGATCTCCCTTCCGCTGAACACCGTTGGCTCCGTCATGAAGATGGACCCTCTGAACAACCTTCAGGTGGGGAGTGCCCGGGGGTCTCCCCTCCTGGGGAGCTGGGGATGAAGCAAAGGGTGTCCCAGGATGGGTTTGCTCCCTTGGGATGGAGCTGGAGGGAGGGGTGACAGGAACCAGGCAAGAAGAACGGCTCAGCTCATCACCTCTGCTGTCAGAGCTCAGTCTGACTCCAGTTTGACATCCAGTTCCACGCAGACTGGGAGAAGATCCTTTCAGATGGCGGCAGAGCCGAGCCTGGGCCGAGAAGCTGCTCGCAGCGTCCCAGCATTGCCCTGTACGCTGGGGACACTGCCAGTCTCCTGCCTTGGGTGCTTGCTGGAGTGACACCGGCTCAAGAGGGACGAGCTGGGAGGTTGGCTTTGGGATCTGCTCGCCTGCTGCAGGTCAGAGGAGGTGTCGATGTCCCCGTGTCCTTTCCATCCCAGGTCGCGGTGAAAAACAACATCGACGTCTTCTACTTCAGCACCCTGTACCCGCTGCACATCCTCTTCGTGGAGGACGGGAAGATGGGTGAGTCGGAGCTGCGGCTCCCACAGGGTGCACGTTCTGTAGGTGCTGTCCCACCCCCTGGAATCCTCCTGGCCACATTCCCAGCCCCGGGGACGGAGCAGGGAACTGGAGGCCCCTGGCATTCACAGATGGGGACGCTGCTGTGCCAGTGTGACCAAGCTGTGGCTACCTGAGGTGACCTGAGCCACCTTCTAACTCCGCACTGCCAGGGGGAGCTTCACTCACTGCTTATTTTGCCTTCCCTGGCACTCAGCAGCCTCTTCCCTGAGCCACTGCAGCTTGGGAACCCCCCAAAGTGGGTAGCCGTCCAGTGCCTGGGTGACACTGGTCTTGGGAAGCTGTTGGAGTGGGTGGCGGTGGGACACCCCACCTTGGACCACCTTTGGGGGGTGGCTGATGTTGGAGCTTCCTGACTGTGCTGGTTCGGTTCCTCGCTGCAGAGCGGCAGATGTTCCTGGCCACTTGGAAGGACATTCCCAACGAGAACGAGGCCCAGTTCCAGATCAAAGACTGTTCGCTCAACGCAGGTGGGTCCGCAAGCCCTTCAGAACAACCTGGCTCGGCTCACTGGTGGTGACCAGTTCATCCCAGTTACCCCAACCCTGGCTGTGGGACGAGAGCTCCTCCCTGCTGTGCCCACCACATATCTCCAGGAAGGAGATGCTGCTTTGCTTGCCCTTGTAGAACCTTGGCAGCCTCAGAGACATTCTGCTTGGCGGGGACATCCCTGCTGCCGGGAACAGTTCCTGTGCCCAGCCTGCCACCAGTCTGGCTGCAGAGAAGCTGCACTGGGGCATGCTGCCCATGGGCAGGGCTCAGCAGGGGCCTGCAGGCAGCTGTGGGCAGGAGCCAGGACCAGGATCCTTGGCACCTTGTTGCCCCCTCACCACCCCCAGCTCCTTCTCTGGGACACCCAGTGCCAAGCGGGACGTTGGGAGAGCCAAGGCCTTTCAGTTGTGCTAGCAACACCCAGCAGACCTTTGTGGAGCCAAGTGGGGCGGCTCTGCTTGCCAGTCAAGCCCTTGTCCTTGCCGAGCGGGGCCGGTGGGTGTTGGGTGTGCTGGGGAGGAGGAGATGGGCCAAGAGCTGGGGGCCAGCCCGGTGTCCTACCCCAAGCAGCCCCGGCAGCCGCTCTCCCCTCCCTCACAGACGCCGTTAGCAGCAAGCTCCAAGGCAGCAACATCTTCACCATCGCCAAGAGGAACGTGGAGGGCCAGGACATGCTCTACCAATCCCTGAAGCTCAACAACGGCATCTGGGTGCTGGCAGAGCTCCGGATCCAGCCCAGCAATCCCAGCTTCACGGTACGCGCTCCTTCCTCTGCCTGCTGCCCGCCCTGCTGCCCGCCCTGCCTTCCCCGCTCTCCACTCAGGGCTTGGGGCAGGCTGGGTGGTTCTGGGACCCACCCCGGGTGCTGGTGTTGCCCATCTTGGTGTCTCTTCTGCCTGGGGAGGGTCTGTGCTGCCCCGCTGGGCTCCGCAGCAGCAGCGCTTGGTGTCTGCTGGAGGTACCATGGTGGTGGCTAAAGAAGCAGAGAGGTCCCAACCCCCCCGTTAAAATAACCAACACCCCCCCAAGCCCAGCTCCTTCGTGGGGCATCGCCGTGTGTCGGGCATCAGCCATCCCCACGTCCTGCTTCCCCCTGGCCTGGCCCCTTCCCCACCTTCCTCGCAGCCGGTTTTCTCTGGGTTGGGACGAGCCGTGTGGCCTTGACTCACCTCTCTGTGTATCTCTGCGCCCGCTGCCCGCCTGCCTGCGCCCGCCTGCCCGCCCTTGCAGGAGTTGGAGGTTAGCAGACTGGTTTTTACCCCGGCTTTGGGCTGTCTCTGGCTGCTCCCTGGTTATTTCCCCCCTGCCCAGCCCTGTGCGTGGCTCTCGGTGCGGAGAGAGCGGGGTTTTGTCAGAGGTGAAGCTTTTGCAGGGTCAGGGTGTTCCCACCCCCCTCCTGGGGCAGGAGGGGAGCTGCAAATCCTCATCCTGGAGCCCCGAGCTCTCCTCGCTCGCCTGCCCAGCTAATTGAGTTCAGAGTCATTTAATAGTTAACCTTTGAGCAAATAACCTAGGGGGGCTGGTGCTGCGTGGGAGAGGAGGGTGCCTTTGGGGGGACCGTTCACCCTCGAGCTCCAGCACAGACCACCCCCCCACCCCGTGCCCGTCCCCCTGCCCTCCCTGCCTGCGCTGCATGTGGGTGTCGGGGCGAGGGCAGCTCCAGCAACCCCAGGAGGGGGCTCGGGGGGGCTCGTTGCCTTTTGATAGCATTTTATTCAGCTGAAAGAAGGAGCTGGGGCTGCCCCGTGCCCTGGGTGGGTGAGGGGGCTGCTGCAGCATGCAGGGATTTGTGCCGTGGGGCTGGGGGCGAGGGGCTGTGACCTTCTCTCTTCCCTGCAGTTGTCCCTGAAATGCCGAGCGCCGGAGGTGTCCCAGTACATCTATCAAGCCTACGAAACCATCCTGAAGAACTGAGGTGCTGCTGCATCCTCCTCTTCCTCCTCTCCTCCCTCTCCCGCCTGAGGAGCGGGGCAGGACCCGTGTGCATGTCTCCTTTTCTTTCCTGCCCTGGAACCAGCCCCCGGGGCCTGCAACCAGAGCCAGCTCCCCTCTCCTGTGCTCCCATCAGCTCTGGTGGAACTGGGGCCAGTGGAGGAAGGCCGGGGGGTCCCAGCCAGTTCCTCCATCCCTGTAGAAATCCGTGTGTGAGTGATGCAGTGTCCTCCTCGCTGGTGTTGTCCCCTCAAGAGCCCCGTTTCACCCTCTGGCTCCCACTGGCTGCTTGTTTTTTACCGAGCCGCTGCCCTTCGGGGGCTGTTTTCCCCCCTCCCCTGCAAAAATCCCTCTCCCCACTGTCACTGGGGCTCGTGTCTGCTCGGGGTGGGCTCTGGGGAAGGGTTTGGCACCACTCCGCCCTGCCACCGGCACCCCGGGGCTGCCTCTGAGCCTCTTTGGGACCCAAAGGGCCAGGGGTTGTGCTCCCAGATCCCCCTGGCTGGGACTCGGGGTGCCCGGAGCAGAGGGGACAGGGCTTTGGCCTCTTCCTTCCCCCGTTCCTGCCTCTCCCAGGGTTTGTCCCCCAGGGCAGGAGCACTGGCTGAGCTCCCAGCCCTTTGGCGAAGGTCTCCTGGTGGGAGCTGCTTCCAAAGGACCCGGGGGGCTCAAGGATCTGAAATTTGAGGCTGTCCTCCCCCCTAAAGGGCTGTTCCAGCCCCGTCCTTCCCCCACCCCAGCAGGGCTGGGTGCGTTCTGAGCATCAGCTCCTGCTGCCCCTGCCCCCAGCCCCTCGCGCTGTCACCCACGGGTGCCACAGAGGCTGTGCCACCTTCCCCTGCGGTGACACTGCTCCCCCTCCCCGCCTTTCCTCCTTCCCCACCCCCCCCCCCCAGTCAAGCCATGGGTCCCCCCCAGTAGAAGCGTTGGGTGCAGGAAATATCTAATATATAAACCATAAGTATATTGTATGGTCACTTGTTTTCAGTGATCGTTGAATAAAGGTGACAACTGCCCACGGAGCTGCTCTCGGGGGGGGTGGAAGGGGGGGATGTCCCACACTTGGGACCCCAGCCCCTGGTGCTCCCTGGGGAAGCAGGATGCTGGGAGCTTCCTCCCTGCAGTGCCCTGCCCTCACTGGGGGCTGCTGGCCATGGCCTCTGGCTCAGCAAGGCCTGAGACAGCAAATCCCCCAGTACTGGGCATGCAGCCAGGGGAAACTGGGACAGGATGGTCCCAGGGGAGGCTGGAGGCTCTAACAGCCCCTGCCGAGGGCCCCTGGCAGCCCTGTCCTGGTGTGTGGTGCCCAGTACTGGGCAATGCAAGGTACCCTCCCAGCCCTGGAGCCCCTCCTGGGGTTGGGGACAAGCGAAGGGTCCCCAGGAGGTGCAGCTGGTCCCTGGGGGGTGACACTCCTGGCACTGGTGCTAAATTGGGATGGGCATCAGCACCGGGCCCTGCTCTGGGACAGCTCACCAGGCACCAGCACCCTGCTGGCTACGGTCACTGGGCTCCCCACAGGGCACTGGCACTGCTCCAGGATACTCCATGGGGCACTGGTACCCCTCAGCGTCACCCCACAGGCCCCCAGCACCGCTCCAGGACAACCCATTGAGTACTGGCACCACTCTAGGTCACTCCATGATAGACTGGCCCTGCTCCAGTACACCCCATGGGGCACTGGTACTGCTCCGGGACACCCTGCTGGGTACTGGCACCACTCTGGAGAACCCTTGGGGTACCAGCACTGCTCCAGGGACACCCCATAGGGAGAGGCAGGGCAGGAATCAAGGACCACAGTGGATACCCTGCTTTAGGAACCCTAAAGTCACAGGGGGATGGCCACCACCACCACCAGGTCTAGACCCCCATGGTGACCCACAAGCTGCCCAGCCCTGGGCCATGCCCCCTGGGGTGAGCAGCTCTCGGGTGAAGGCTCCCGGTCCCAGGGCACAGCTGGCTCCAGGCAGCCCAAAGGGCTTTGGAGATCTGGAAGGGTCCGTCCCAGTCAAGGGGGGAACATCGGGGCTCACCCTCAGCCTGGCTCCCACCCCCCTGGCACCCTGGCCTCCCCACAGCCTTGGGGGGGGGGGGGGGGGGGCCCCCCCCCCCCCCCCCCCCCCCCCCCCCACTGGCTGCCCCTCGCCTGGTCCCAAAGCCCCCCAGGGGGTCTCACAGCCCCAGGACAGACAACTGGACACGGTGGGTTCAGCTCCGTTGGTCTTTACTGGCTTGGGGGGGGACATGCTGGGCTAGAGGGGCGGGGGCCGCAGTGGCCTGGGCAGGGGTCTCCATGCACAGCCCTGTCCCACCTTAGGGACACGCTGTGGACAGCGCTGTGGCTGGCTGGGGGCTGGAGAGGAAGGGCTGACCCCCTCTGCCCTGAAAAACAGATTGTGACAACGAGCTGCATGTCCCCAAGTCATCTCAGATATGCAGGAGGAAGAGAAAAAGAGGAGAAGGCCAAGAAGAGAAAACAAGAGAAGGTGAGGAAAGCCAAAAAGAGATGATGACAAAAAAGCCAAGAAGATAATAAGGTGGCCAAGTAGAGAAGATGGTGGCCAAGAAGACAAGATGATGAGGAGAAGGCGGCGGCCAAAAAGATGATGACAAGAGAAGGACCAGAAAGCCAAGAAGAGAAGACAAGCGGAGGAGGAAAACAAGGAATGGAATGAGAGGCAAAGATCAGAAGAGATGAGCTGGTTTCACTCCAGCCCTGTTCCCAGGCGTCCAGGACGCAGTTCTGTGTTCCACCCGCCTCCACCACGGTCCCACTGCGGCCACCCGCCGTGGGGCTGCTCCCCCTGGGACCAGGGCGTGTCCAGGGCCCTTGGTGCCTGGCCGGGGGCTCCTTGCAGAGTCCCAACAGCCCCTGAGCGCAGGAGCCCCAGCTCCCCGGGGTGGCCGTCACCCACCCGGGGCCTCTCCACGCAGGTGCCATCACCAGCGGCAGCTCCATGACATCCCCCAGGGGTACGCGTGGGGGTGCCGGGGGCTTCTTCCCCATCCCGCCTGCCACCCATGGCTACCGAGCCGGGTCACCTCAGGGCCAGGCGTCCTCGTCCAGCCCCTCGCGGTCCCGCGGACCCCAGGCGGGCTCCAGGAAGGAGGAGAGGACGCTCTGCAGAGCCCCCCAGGGCTTGGGGCTGCCGGTGAGGGGCCGGGGGGCCGCCCCGGAGCCCCGCGGCGTGGGGATCCTGGAGGGCTTCTTGTGGGGCTGCGTGTCCAGCCGGGGCTTGGCGCAGGGGCGCGGGGGGGCGGCGGGGAGGGAAGGCAGCGGCTCGGGGAGCGCGGCGGGGTCGGGCTCCTCCATCTCCGTCAGCTCGTCCTCCCCCGGCGCCCAGTCCGTGTCGGACTCGGGGCCTCCCCGGGTCTCCCGGGCGTCCCAGGAGGCCGGGAAGCAGCTGCTCTCGTCGGAGGAGCTGGAGAGGACCGCCCGGCGCCCCGACTCCGCCACGTCGGGGGTGGGAGGCAGCGGGGGGCCGCCGCCGTTCCCGCTCCGCCGGCCGTCCTCGGCGGGCAGCCCGTGCTTGGCGAAGACGTTGAGGGAGGAGGAGGAGGAGCTGGAGGAGCAATAGGCCGAGTCGGCGGCGGCGGGGGGCGGCGGGGCGGCGGCGGGAGGGGTCTCCCCGTCCTCCATCTCCTCCATCATGCGCGTGTTGGCCAGGAACTCCTCTTCCAGCCGCCGGAAGAGCTGCTGCTCCTGGCCGGGCTCCAGCTGCAGCGGGGCCCGCAGCCGCCGGCCCAGCTCCTCCAGCTCCCGCTCCAAGGCCTCGCCGACCCCGCCGCCCTCCGCCCGCCGCCCCTCCGCGCTTTCCTCGGCCGGGCCGGGCGCGGGGCCGCGGGCGGGGGTCCGGCCTCGGGCGGGGGGCTCGGCCCGAGCCCACGAGTGCTGCCCGTCCCGCCGCCGGCTGATGAGGAGCAGGGGCTGGGGGCCGGGCCGGCCCCGGCTGCGGGGACGCGGCGGGGCCCGCCCGGGTCCGTTGGGCACTCGCGAGCGGCCGCGCTCCTCCGGGGAGGGTCCGGCTTCGCGGGGGGCTTGCGGCGGGACCCCCCGGGCGGGGTCGTGGCGGCGGCGGGGGGTCCCCGCTTCCCGCGGCGGGGGTCCCGTGGCGGGGCCGCTCTGCGCAGAGGAGGCCGAGGAGTCGCTGTCGCCCGAG
>JANVCC010000105.1:3647185-3682088 GCA_025345505.1 Todiramphus chloris collaris | reverse complement strand
CCGGGGGGGCCCCGCCGCTGCCGCTGCCCCCGCCCGGCCCCGCGCGGCCCCCGCCGCCATCCGCCGCCGGCAGCGGGGAGAGGGGCCCGGGGGGCAGCGAGCGGGAGCGGGGCCGGGGGAAAGCGGGAGCCGAGCGGGGGAAGCGCCGCCGCCTTCCCGCAGCCCCGGCCGGGAAGTTGGAGGCGGCCCAGAAAGGGCCGGGACGGGAGCGGCGGGCGGGGGCGGGCGGGGACACGGGCACGGGGCGGGGGGGGCAGCGACGCGGCGACACGCACCCGGGGACACGCACCCGGGGACACGCACCCAGAGACACGCACCCAGTGAGAGACACGCACCCAGGGACAGGCATCCAGAGACACGCACCCACACGCACCCAGAGAAACACACGCACCCCCCGGCCGGGCGGGAGCTGGCACGGGCAGGGGGGGCCGCGCAACAGCCCGGGGACCCCCTGCCAGCTTAGACCTGTGCCCCCCTCCCGGGATGGGGCCCCCACACCCAGCACGGGGGGGGCGGCAGGATCGGGCCCTTCCCGCAGCTCCAGGGAGCGTGGACCTGGCGGGGGGGTGGGGGCAGGGGGCTGAGGGTGCTGGGGAGGGGGTGTTGAGGATGCTCTGGGGACTGGGGGGGCAGGGGGCGTTTGAGGGGAGCTGGGAAGGCACTGCCAGTGCACCCACAACCACCCCGGCAGCCCCGTGGTCCCCAGCCCACCGTGAAGGGGGGGCTGTGAGGGGTGCCCGCAGCGCTGCCCCCGCCCCGTCCTCCCCCCGCCCCCCCGGCAGGGATGCTCTGAAGAGAGGCCGGCAGCGGTTCGGGTAGAAACAGGGGGAATTTTATTTTGTAAAAAAAAACCAAACCAAACCCAAAACCCCATCATCACAACCGTTCCAGCAGCGGGTACAGCTCGGCGTGGCCGCGGGGGCTGCGCAGCATGCTCACGACGCGGGGCGGGGGGGGCAGAGGGGGGGTTTAGTTCTCGTTAAACAACCGGTTTCCAAAGGGGGGAGGTGTCAGGAAAGAAAAGAATTCACCACGCTACCGTTGAACTGGGTTTTAATGTTTCTCCACAAACGGTGAAAAATACTAAAGAACAGACAAGGAATAATCATAATGTTGCGGCCAACATTATAAATATGGAATTATAAATTTAAAACTTTTTTTTGTTTTGTTTTGTTTTTTCTTTTCTGGTTTAAAAAATAAATCTGGTAGTAAATGCAGCTCCGTGGGGCCGGCTCTAGTAGGGCCGGTCTCTGCGCTCCTGGCGATGCTCGCCCCTGGCGGGGGAAAGAGGGGGGGTCAGTCACAGCACCCCAGGGTGCCCCCCTGGGCTGGGGAAGGGTCCTCGACCCACCAGCCGCTCACCCACTCCCCCCCCACCCCCAACCTGAGTGCCAGCACTGAGGCACCGGTGTCACCCGTCCCCTTTCCCCAGTGACCGAGATCGGGGTTCACCCCCTCCCCAGCAGACCCTGCTCCCCCCCACACGTACTTGTCCATCTTGCCGGGACCTCCGCGCCGCCCGCCTCTGCCGCCGCCTCCCATCTGCTCCATCAGGGGTCCCGGGGGGCCCCCGGGTCCCCCTCCTCCTCCTCGCCGGCCCCCGCCTCCGTAGCCACCTCGATCCATTCCCCGGCCTCCTCTGAATCCCCCTCGGTCTCCACCGCGGCCGCCTCGGAACATGCCGCCGGGTCCCCCGCGGTCCATGAGGCCACCTCCTCGGCCGCCTCTCATGCCCCCGGGGCCACCTCGGCCACGGTCACCGCCTGGGACAGAGGGGAAGAGGCTCAGGGTGCTCCGCGGGGAGAGCCCGGGCGCTGCCGACACCCCTCCGGCCCATCCCCCCCTCCGGCCCATCCCCGTGATCCCAGCACCTCCCGCTCCAGCATCAACAGCGTTGGAGAAGGTCCAGGAGCGGTTGGGAACCTCGAGGGCAACCAGCGAAGCACACACACCTCACCCAACTTCTCCTCCAGAGCCAGGACTCATTAAGGGGGTGCTGCCTAACGAGGTGGAATTGCTCTGGGGAACCCCAGTGCCCCAGACAGCCCCAGGGAAGCTGGGAGAGCGGGAGGGACGATGGCAGAGCGCTCCCCGCCTCCAGTTCACAGTTCGAGCCCCAGTTCTTGGCGCTGGGAAAAGTGGCTCCCCAGGAGCCCCAGGCCAGGCTGGGGGGAGCTCTCCGAGATCCCCGGTGCCCCCAGCCCTGCTGGGAACCCTGCCACAGACCTACCTGGAGGGGGGAAGGGGGGTGGGAGGAACCCTTCTGGTTTAGGAGCTTTGCACTGGTTGCACTCCGTTCTCCAGGCGAAGTTCTGGTTTCCACAGCCCCTGGGTAAAAACACCAGTTAGCGAAGCCCGGGAAGGTGTTCCCGGCTGAGGAACAGCGGGAAGTGCGAGGAAGAGGAGGCCCCAGAGAGGGTCAGCAGGACCCAGAGCGAGCTGGATGGGCTACTTGCTCCACACCAGTCCTCTCCCAAAGGAATCTCTTCAGCGGGGGAAAGGAACCTCCTCGGAAGACCCAGCAAATTATTTTGGACCAGGCCAGTTTGCCCCGGACAGCACCCGGGACAGAATGGCAGGGTACTTACGGGTTGGGACACTGCCAGTCGCCGGCTCGGTGCTGGACGCTGCCCCCGGAGGGGTTTCCCCGGGATCCCCGCGGTCCTCGCGAGGAGAAGCCGCCCCGGTCTCCACCTCTGCCCCCCATCCGGCCCATGGGGCCGCTCGGGCCACCGGGACCTCCTGGGCCGCTGGGACCCCCCGGACCTGCAAGGAAGGCTCCGTTAATGCCAGGAGAGCTGGGTGCCGGGGGGCAGGATGGGGCAGGGGGCCGGACGTTACCTCCGCGGAGGGGGGGGGGGCATTCCCCGCTGCTCCCGGGGGGGCATCCCGCCCCGCATGCTGTTCATCGGGCCCTTCTTCCGCGCGAGGGTCACCTTGAGCTTGCTGCCCTGGAAATCCTTCCCTGGGAGGGACACAAGGGGGAGAGCATCACCTTGGGCTGTGTTTCCACCGCCCGCCGGACGCGGGGATCAGGGCCCATCCTTAAATCACCCCGAAAAATGGACCCAAGGGTAAAATTTCACCTGGGGGACTGAGAGAAACTCCTGCTACGGGGACAGCGGGGGACAGACACCCGGAGCGGCTGTGGACAACCACAACCTGGCACCATGCTCCTCTGTTCCAGTTAAAACCAGAACTTCTCAGGCAAAAACTCGACCACCCAGAGCCCTGAAATGACCACGATCCCCCTGACCCCAGCCGGACAAGAACTGGGCTCTGAAATGGAGAACGAAGCGATTCCACCCCAAACACCACCCGCGGACTCACCATCAAACCATTCGACGGCCGTCTTGGCGGTGGACGGGTCATCGTACGATACTGTGGCATCTCCCTTGGGCTTGCCGGTTTCTTTGTCGATGTAGAGGTTTATCATGGGCTGCCCAGTCCGCTTGTTCACCTGGCATGACAGCGACACGTCACCCTGAGTCCCATCTCCCCACGAGCTGAGCAGGGTGGGATTTGTTCTTTTCTTGTTCTGCTTTTGACTCGAGACAACCGAGCCGCGTTTCAGTGACTCCGTGGCAGGAGAAAGGGCCCCTGTGGTTTATGGGTGGCAGAGGCTGCCTGGACAACCCAAGAAAGGAAGGAACCAGCCCAGAGCAGTTGCCTGGCCCAACCAGGCTCTTCTGTGGGCACCTGGCAGTGCAGGAACTGGGCTGCAGCCTCCCCACGTCCCCCTTCAAAGTCCCACCAGCAGCAGCCTCACAAGAGGCGCGTTCCTCCACGGCCAATCACGCTGTTGAGGGACAAACCCAGTGGAGGTTCTCTAGGAACACCTGAACTACAGGCCAGCACCAGGCTGTGCTGATCCCAGTGGGCCAGAGCCCTGCCAGCCCCTGGTGGTACCAGCTGGAAGCCGAGCCGTGTCCTCCTCACCTTGACAACACCGCACTGCTTGAAGAAGTCTGCCAGGTCTTCCAGGGTCACATTGTCACCCAGTCCCTGCACATAAACTGAGCTGTTGTCCGAGTCCTCGTCTGGGTCCATGGGTGGGCCTAGGAGACAATTTAGGGGTCACTGCAGGAGAGGAAAGGCAGCGGCACAACCATCGCTGAGGGGTTTGGTTTTCTCAAGGAGCACGTTCAGAAAGTGACACGAAAACCCAGGTGCTGAGCTGACCCCTCCACCACCTCCTCCTCCTCCTCACAACCCACTGGCTGCCTGCCTGCCACAGACAGAGACAGAGAGACAGAGAGACAGACACCCAGTGTGAGGAGAACCATGCGGCTAAACCACTCAGCTCTAACGGGAGACACCCAAGTGGAGATGGGAGGAAAATTCTCATGTCCTCTGTGCCCCACACAGGGACATCTCCCCGCCTGAGCTGACCCCCCTTCCTGCAGCCCCGCACCCGTCCGGGAAGCTGCTGCAGAACGGCCAGACACGCCTGTGCCAGAGGAAGGGCAGAGCCGGGGGCAGCACAGGGGAGGTTACGGGACCAGAGTCTGCAAAGTCTCTGCTGAACTGCTGAGGCTGCGGAGCCGCCCCCCACAGTCAGACTGGTTTGGGTGGGAAAGGTCACCTCACCCACCCCCCTGCAGGGACAGGGCCATCTGCAAGCAGAGCAGGGTGCTCAGAGCCCTGGGCAACCTCCCCTGCAATGGTGCCAGGGATGGGGCAGCCACCACCTCTCTGGGCAGCCTGGCACAGGCTCTCCCCACCCTCACACCAACAATTTCTCCCTTCTCTCCAGTCTGAATCTCCCTTGTTTAGTTTAAATCATCCTCCCTTGTCCTGTCCCAACAGGTTCTGCTAAAATAATTGCCCCATCTTTCTGCCAGGCCCCTTGAAGTCCTGAAAGGCCACAAAAAGTCCCCCCCAGCTCCGACGGGGACAGGTGAGCATCTCACAACCAGGTGCATTTTCCCACCAGTCCAGCTGTTCCGAGGAACTGGGAATCAAGAAACAAATCCACTGGCCAGAAAGAGACCAGCAACGGCTCCAGCAGCCGGGGTGTGAGGGGGGGGTTCCTCCTCCAGCACCGAAACCTCCCAATTCAGGAGCCGGGGAAAAGAGCCTCGAGAGCTTCTCGGTCAATTACCTAAGTCCAGGTCCGGTCCTTCTTCCAGGTGGCCTGCCAGGCGGGAGAGAAGCACAAGAAGCGGTGTTAGTGCGGGGGGTGCGGGCGGCAGGACCGACACACACACCACTACCTAGCGCTGACCACCGTTGGCTGGGGCCGGTGAACTGGGGCCGACCCGCGCTGCACCAGCACCAGCAACGCACCTCTACGGGGGTGGGGGCGGGGGGGGCATCGCTTTGCTGGGTTTAGCAGCCTCTCAAACCATTTAACCACTATTAACACCGGGGTTTTGGGGGGTTGGTTTGTTCTGTTTTGGTTTGTTTAGTTTTGTTTTTGTTGTTTTTAAAACGCTTTACCAAGCCAATCGGGTTTTTTTTTTTTACGTTAGGAAAAAGTTACTTTACAGAAAAGGTGTTAAATCCAAACCATTTATTCTCCCCAAATTACAGAAGCGGTTGCTCAATTCTTCCACCTTTACCCTGCATACCCCTAAGGCATTGCCGGCAGTGCCCGTTAAACTTGTTGCATTTTAACCACTTAAAAACTAAGAACAATAATAATAACAATAATAATAATAATACAAAGAAAAAAAATTAATTACACTTTCGTTCTAAAAACTGACTTGGTAATTTTTGCAATTTTTTTTTTTTTTTTATTTTTTTTTTTTAAACACTATCCATTTGTAATGCTCAAAAACTTACCACCAGGCTTATTGAAGCCACCTCGCTCTCCAGCGCTGCTGGGGGGATAAACGAAGAAATGAAGGCCTTTCCCTTTACCAAGGCAGTGCCGCTCGGAGCCGCTGCGGCTCACGGGGAAGCAGGGCACTGGCTAAACATCTCCAGACAATGCATCTGTCTCTCTCTCTCTCATCTCGGCACTATGCCTTTCTTCAGGGCAGCTCCCTCCAATCTCCTTTACATATAACGCAACCTCGCTTGTCTGCTTTTAGCCAGCACTCGGCTGTCGGGACCCTCGCGGGATTTGTTACGGGTATTATCGGTGCAATACTTGGTCAGAAGGAAAAGAACTGTCAGTGGCGTGGTTGGAAATGGTTGGGTTTTCGAGAGTTTGGAAATCAGGCTTTTTGCTTTTGAGAAATCGTATGGGGGGTGGTTCGCTGGTCAACTCCCTCCCCTCCGTGTGTACACAAAGGTGCACCCTCAGCCCCGCAGTCAGACGAGCCCGCGGGTCCCTGACATTTAACAGTTCCAAAAGAAATCAATAATAATAATAATAATAATAGTCATAAAAAGGTAGAGGACAACCATAAACGCGAGACCTACAACACAGTTCTGACGACATTTCCGCTCGCTCGCAAGCTCGCTAGGGAAGCCATACACAGTCGGGTCGCTACTGAAGGTAACAAGCCTCTCCGGAGGGAGGCCTTACAGAGTAGAGCGGGGGCTCGGCGCGGGGCTGGGGTGCAGCTCTGAGGACACAAACCCAGGGTGGCAGATTCCGGGCCGACGCCGAGCGCCGGCCGCGGCTTTCGGCCGAGGCTTTGGCCGGAAGCGTCGGGCTCCAGCTCGCTTTCAATTCCCAAACACGCCACCCGAGAAGGATTCTCTCTTTTTTTTTTGTGGGGGGCGGGGGTGTCGGGGGCGAGCTTGTTTCTTGTTCTTTTGGTAGTTTGGGAGGAGAGGAGCAGAGGAGGGAGAGCACCGCTTGGTTTCTAGCAAGTATTGCACCTCTAATACTGGCAAAAGAGTTGTCAATACAGAGTCGTCAAGCTGTTGCATGCAGCTTTGCCTCCTCTCGGTCAAGTACACACCGTTTACGTTAACACCGCTCTTTTTAAACACAGATGGTTACACTTGCTTTTTCTTTTCTTTTCTCTTTTCTTTTTTTTTCTTTTCTTATTCTTTCTTTTTCTTTTTCGTTACACAGTTCTAAAGCAGTTATACCTCCTCTGCTTTTATTACCAAACAACATTGTGCGCGGTTACCAAAAGTTACAGAAGGATTCCGTTTATACAATCGATACATTTGGTTAAAAAGTAAAATATTCTATGTATATATATATTTTTTTTTTTCCTCTCCATATGGACACCGTGTCTAGTCCCACTTTTCATTATGCTGCCGGCTGAGTACTGAGTACGGGTACTTTTTAAGTACTGAGGTGTATACAAGGCTCTCACTTTGTAACCTGTAGCATATAAATGCGACAAAGCATGTTAAAAAGTTTCCATGTTTAACAGCCAATGAAAATATAAAAATACTTGAGGCAATGAAAAAAAAAAGGGCACGTTAAGAACATTTGATCGAGCTCCTTACCTGCCGGAGACACTGAAATCCATCACCACAGCGTGCTAAGGGCCGAGCTCCCCACCCCGGCCCGCCCCGGCCACCTTCTCTAGGGACAGCAGAGAGCCTGCGTCCATAGAGCAGGGGACCCTCAGCCACGCTCTAGGCGGGTGGAAATGGCTACGTACGCAATTTAAGCTCGGATTAGGGTGTGAAATCAGAGAGAGATGACCAATCTTTGGCATGAGGAGCTCCGGAGGGGCTAGAAATTTGAAGATGTGATGATCGACATTTCCAGTGTCTACATCTACTTTAAACCGTTAGAGATAAACACGGCACGGGTGAAATCTTTATGCAGAACCACCAAATTCTCTCCCACTCCAGCCAATTCAAGCCGGTCGCGTTCCAACGCGGGCCAGGCTTGTTTTGTTTTGTTTCCCTTCTCTTTCCAGACACCGCAGTTGTATTTCTCCGATAAAGATTTCATGCCACTTCATTTCGATCAGAGCTATGCAGAACGGGACCGGCCAACGCCCAACTCCGGTGGCCACCGGGCTATCCAACACCATCGGGAGTCGCCCAGGGAGGAGAGGCTGCGCCTGCGGCCGCCCTGCCAAGCAGCGGGGTCGGCGCTGCGCCCGCCCCCTCCCCGCCGAGGGCCGCTCTGCGTAGCTCTGGAGGATGGTGCGAAGGGATGGAACACACACAAAGCCACGCAGACCTTCCCCGAGGAGCCTCTGGGATCACTCCTCCGCCCTCGCCGCTATCGATTGGCGCGGGTGGGGACGCGCTGCCGACCTTCCGGAAGGCACGGGTTTAGCAAGAGACTGGTTTAAATGGTCAAACTGGTTTAGAGCATCCAAAAGCGGGGGGGGGGGGGGTTCGGGGGGGGCGAGGGTGTTGGGGGGGGGGGGGGGGGGGGGGGGGGGTCTTTCCTCAAGCTCTGACCAAGCTCTAAGTGTTCCAGCCACTCAGAGTCATGGCCTCGACAGCAGGAATCCGCCCCGGGAGTGCGCTCGCAGCAGCGCTACTGCCAAGGCAAAGAGGCCGAAGGTCTAAGGTGGGGCTGACAGGACCTTGTACATACCTGAGCTGTCAAGATCCCCCCCTCCTGAGGCCCAGGGAGCGACCCCTGGACCTGGCGAAGGTTTGTGTGTGTTCGACCCGCAGTGACTGTTAAACCTCGCAGAGGATTCCCCTCTGCGCGACCACGAAGGGAGCTGAAAGTTCTGGGTTTAGCAATACCCCTGATTTCCCCCCCAGCCCTGGGGCCCAACCAGCTGCAGGAAAGAAAAATCCAGATCCTGCTCCTATTTCCCCCAGGATAAAGATTTCCATGGATTAGCAGCAAGAACTGTTCCCCGCGGCGGTACCGTTGGGAACGTCAACCTTTCAGTCCCTTCTCGCCAGCTCAAATCCTATGGGTAAACCAGAATTAGAGAAAAGGAGAAAAGATTTGCTCTTACCCCATTCCACCGCGTCCTCCTCCCCGCCCACCTCTGCTCATGCCTCCTCGATCATATCCCCCTCTGCCCCTGCCCCGGTTATCAGAGCCGCCCATGTTCCGGTTGTCTCCTGGGCCTGAAAAGCCTCCGGATTCCTGTCCGTACACGTTCATGCTGCTGGGATGGTCCTGACGGAACGAACCTGAGGAGGTTTGGAACAAACACCTTAGGGAGCTGCAGGTAACAGAGGGCTGAAGCTGCCTGTTGCCTTTCTAAGCCCCTTTACCTGTTGTCAGAGGCAGAACACAATCCTGCAGCCTGGCTTGTGTCAGCACCAGTGTGGCCAGCAGGACCAGGGCAAGGATTGTCCCCTTGGACTGGGCACTGGGGAGGCTGCCCCTCAAATCTGGGGTCAGGTTTGGGCCCCTCACTCCCAGCAGGACATTGAGGGGCTGGAGCGTGGCCAGAGAAGGGCAACGGAGCTGGGGAAGGGGCTGGAGCACAAGGGTGCTGAGGAGCGGCTGAGGGACCTGGGCTTGTCCAGTCTGGAGAGAAGGAGGCTGAGGGGAGACCTTCTGGCTCTGACAGCTCCTGACAGGAGGCTGGAGCCAGGTGGGGTCAGGCTGTGATCCCAAGGGACAAGGGGCAGGACAAGAGGAACCAGCCTCAAGTTGCCCCAGGGGAGGTTCAGGTTGGAGCTGAGGAACAATTTGTTCCCCTCCAGGGCTGTCCCAGGCTGCCCAGGGCAGAGGTGGAGTCCCCGTGATCACTGGAGGGGTTTCCAAGCCCCCCCTGGAGCTGTGGTGCTGAGGGCCAGGGTTCAGTGGTGCCCCGGTAGTGCTGGGGGAAGGGTTGGACTCGAGGATCTGCAAGGTCTCTGCCAACCTTTCTATGTTCCAGCTACACCAGCATTCTGTGCTTCTGTATTTTTCAACCACCCATCCACCCCCACCACACCGAGGGGAGCGTCACAAGTCGTCACCGCACCAGGCAAGTCGCTTTTCATCGAGAAAGGGCAAACCCCAAATCTCCCTTTGACAAAGCCAGGAGATTTAGACCCAAAGTAACACCAACCCCCACTTCAGAGCCAGCCCACCCCTCTCTTCCACACCCACTCACTCTGCTGGCCGTAACTGCTGCTCTGCTGGTTGTACTGGCTCGGGGCCTGGCTGTAGGATCCTGTCTGGGGTGGGTAACTGGTCGGTGGTGGCTGCTGGCCATAGCTGCTCTGCTGGCCATAGCTGGTCTGTTGTCCGTAGGTGCTCTGCTGGCCATAGGTGCTCTGCTGGGAGTAAGTGCTCTGATCGTAACTGCTCGGCTGTGTGGAGGGATAGCTGGAAGAGAAAAGCACAGCAGAGAGGGGAGGATGAGCCAATTCACTGGCATTAGGCTGCAGGACCAGCTCACACTAGAAGGTAATGCAATTAAAAGCCATATGTAGTATTGTAAAGCATTAAAAAATGTGAAGTCATCCTATGGAGTAAGGCTGGGAGAGCTGGGAGGGTTCATCCTGCAGAGGAGAAGGCTCCAGGAGACCTTCTGGGGCCTGTCAGGGCTTCAAGGGGCCTGGCAGAAAGATGGGGACAGTTTTGAGCAGGCGCTGGTGGGACAGGACAAGGGGGGATGGTTTAAACTGAAAGAGGGAGATTTAGACCAGAGAGAAGGGAAGACACTTTTGCTGGTGAGGGTGGGGAGAGCCTGGCCCAGGCTGCCCAGAGAGGTGGTGGCTGCCCCATCCCTGGCACCATTGCAGGGGAGGTTGCCCGGGGCTCTGAGCACCCTGCTCTGCTTGCAGATGGCCCTGCTCCCTGCAGGGGGGTTGAGTGAGATGACCTTTCAAGGTCCCTTCCCACCCAAACCAGTCTGTGATATACAGAGGTAAGTCTGGTGGTAGGACACAAAATAAACCCAGTAGATTGCTAAAAGTAAAATCCATGTGACTGGTCACAATTTCTTCCCACCTCTAGGAAGAGGCAGAAGTACCAGGGCAAAAATCAGTGGCTGTGCAGGTTACAGTCTTGCCTTCTGCCTTGTCACAAGATTTCTCAGCTGATGGTTATTACAAGAGTCCCTCTCTCGTGGCTCTTAGGCTTGGAGAACTGCAATATGCACACCTTAGAAACTGGCACCAGCATCTTAAAGATGTCTGAGGGGAAGGGATGAGTCCTTGGTCAAAGCTGAGCGTAGGGAGCAGTAAGTCACTATAACACAGTCTGTATCTAGGAAATGTCTTAAAAATGTTTGTTGTTGTTTTTTGTTCCTCCCCTCCAGGGCTGTCCAGGGCTGTGCCAGGCTGCCCAGGGCAGGGGGTGGAGTCCCCGTGATCCCTGGAGGGGTTTCCAAGCCCCCGTGGAGCTGTGGTGCTGAGGGCCAGGGTCAGTGGTGCCCTGGCAGTGCTGGGGGAAGGGTTGGACTCCACGATCTTAAAAGTCTTTTCCAACCAGAATGATTCTGTGGTTCTATGACCTTGCAGGTGTGTAACACAGGGACCGTTACACACTCAATCGCAGCCTCATCTTCCCTCCAACAATAAGCACCCCGGCAAGAACCACACCTCCCCCCTCCCAAGACACAAAGCCATCCCAAATCCCTCGAGGAAAGCCCTTCTGCCCGAGGTTACCTGGTGGGAGGGTAGGCGGGCGGTGCTGCGACCGGCTGCATCGGGTAGCTGGCTGGCACCTGAGGGTAGCTGTAGTTGCTCTGGCCGTACCCGAGGCTGGGCTGGCTGTAGCCTGTTGTACTCGACTGGGGCTGGCTGGTCTCTGCTGGTTTGCTGCCATCTGGGGGTCTAAGGAGGAGAAGGACACATCGGGTCAAACCCCACTTTTGGGAGAGATGGAGATGCTCAGATCCCCCCGCCCCCAGTCCCCCCTCAAGGGGAACAGCTTCTCTTCCCCAGCTGAATGAAGCCAAAGGGTTTAGGCTTTGGCTCTGGAGCCAAGCGGGGGGTGTGAGGTGGTGAGAAGGGTGGTCAGCAGCACCATCCCCTCCCCAATCCCCCCATCCTTCTTCTGTGCAACTCTTGGACACGATCAGCTCCCACGCGGGCAGAAACGCTGGCGGTTCAGTGCCCCATTGTTTGGTTCCGAATCCAGCGCCAGCAGATATTGCCTCACGTACCTCACCCGATGAAAGGGCAGGGATGAGGGTCAAAGATGACCTTTAAAGGTCCAGTCCAACCCCAACGGTTCTATGATTCTCTGATTTGTATTAACTCTCAAGGCCTGAAAGTCAAGAGAAGCCTTCAAGTGTCAGCGCTGGGGGAACGGTTGGGCTCGAGGATCTTAAAGGTCTCTTCTGACCAAAATGATTCTGATTCTCTGTGTTCCTTCTTTTCTATTTGCCCCAGGCTGTTTGTAACCTCTACTCATCAGTAAAAAGAAATGGAATTAAGCTACTTCTGTTGTGCAAGCTGGGAAAAAAAAATTTCTTCCAAATGATGTCAGGATTTGTCCTTAAAGTGTAATGTGACAGATGCAGGCTGAGCTGAGCCAAGCTCTCCATTTCCTTACTGGAGCAGTTGCTACAAACATCAGGTAAACGAATAAAGCATTTAAAGCTTCACAAGTTTCCATTATGTCTGCTAAATCTTTCATATCCTGAGCAAACAATTAAACTAAACACAGTGTGGAGCGCCCCGACACCAGAGATTTAAAAAGGAAACGGCCTGCGGCGCGCGCATCCACTCGAGAAGCCTCGGCACGTTAACAGCATCCTGCCCGACCCCGTGACACCAGATCAGACCAGACTGGTCCGTTTTCCGTTCCGCACCGTGAGTCAAGGGCCTGGTTTTTGCTGCTGGCTGCTGCCCTCGTCTCCCAGTAACGGCGCTGAGTCACCGTGCTGGCACAGAACCGCCCCACGCCGCTTCCCCCGGCCCCCGCCAGAGCAAAGCAGCCCAACCGGCGGAGAGAAAAGGTGTGAGCAGAACCAGCGGGCCCCAGTTCAGCGTCCTGGAGGTGTACTGGGGCTCTCCTCGGAGAGGGGAGGAGAAGGAAGAGGAGGAGGCAGTACCTTGTGGGAGCGGAGGCCGCCGGCTGCTGCCCGTAGGCTGGGTAGGCGGGCTGGGTGCCGTAAGCGGACGGTGCTGCGTAGGAAGCCTGGGTGGTGGTAACCGTAGCGGTGTTGGTGTCGTAGGCGGCTGTGCCGTACCCCTGGACGGGCTGACTGTACGCTGGGGGGGCAGTCGGGGTGGTGTAACCTACAACAAGACCACAGCCTGGTCAGGTTCAGAGCTTCCTGCCGACGGTTCCTCAGACACAGGGTACAGGTTTGAGCAGTGCAAAAATATCACAAGATAAAGCCAAAATGAGGAACCAAGCCCTGTGGCCCCGCCGTTCTAGTGCTAAAAAAAGGGTCTTTTCCACGGTGGGCAAAGCCAACTGATGCAGAGTTGAGAGATTTGCTTTATCTCAGCTCGGCAGAAACGGGCGCTGGGCGGTGAATGGCAAACAGAGCCCCTGGCAGCATTTTCTGCCCAGCACAAATAACAAAGGAATGAGATACGACTGGTGACGTGATTTTACATCACTGATTGCTCCGGTACCTCGGTCGTTAGCCCCTTACCTTATTCATTCTCCCATTACCTCATTAATCCCACTATTACCTAAGTTGTTCTACTAAGGGGGTCCTACATGTCCCTTTAAATTCCCCTCCCAGAGTGTGGGTTTTAGTATCAAAATCAGCCCAGGTTCTGTCGGGGACACCTCTCTGTTTTGATCCCAGAGCTCTCTGGTTAATGTAACGAAGCCAGAATGAGGCAAAAGTTGATAGAATTTGACTGTCTTTTGATACTGATCTTAATTACTGAGTCTTGTTTCTGATTCTTTTAACCTCTGTGCTCATTGCAGCCTTTAGTCTTAAGGCCCTTCTGTTGTTATCCTGGTTTCAGACCAGTTCATTATAGGTTTATTCAGCCCCAGAGTTTTTAACTCCACCCTTCAGACATCAGTGCCTTCCTCAGAGAAACCCCCTGCCCTGGGAAGCTCCGGTAACAGCCCCAGCTTGACCCTCATTGTCTCAAAACTGTTCTCCCAGGAGCTTTCTGGAAGCTTCCATCCCATCAGCACCCGAGGGCTGTTTGTTTACAGCCACCAAAGCTCAGGGCTAATGCAATAAAGCACCCAGGAAGGCTGAACAAAGCTCCTGCTGGCTCTGAAAAAGAATAGAAATCCAAGCAATTGAAGAAGTACAGTGCCATCCTTTCCAGCTTTCTTTGACATATAAAAGCACAAATGGGGGGGAGGGGGATGCTGACTTGATAAGTTTTTCTGAAGTCTTATTTTGAATGAGTAATCCTAGCAACAACAATAAACCACAAGTTAAAAAACCAAAAAGCTCTTTACATTTGCTTTAATTTAAGAGAAAGGTCAAAAAAAAAACAACCCCATGGAAGGTGGGTGCTGATGGTTTAGCTGCCTTTGCTTTTCTTAGCAGAAAAGCTCAAGAACTGGCCCGTTTGTTTTACAGGGATATTGAAGATCCCAGAACAGCAGCTCCACTCCAACCCACCCGACCACTCTCCTTGCCACGGAGGCCGCCTGTGAACCCAGAGCTTTCGGAGCCTCACGAGCGGGTGTTCAAACCACACATGGGGGGAATTCCGTGGAGAAAAGGCCGCCGAGCAAAAAGCTGCTGGCAGAAAGCAGCCAGGGGAAAACACGAGCCTCCCAGCACCAAAGAGCAGCCACCCGCTCTCGGTCTCGACGTGATTGAATCACCTCGGTTGAGATGGCAGCTTCTTGGTTTTAAGAGAGGACACCCGTGCCGTGCTTTTCCTTCCAGTTACAGAGTACCAGGCAAATCCTGCTGTGGGGTTTTACTTTTTGTTTTGATTCCCTGCTTTGCAAAAGAACCGTGGGCCCAGCGCCGGCCTCGTGCAGCTCCACGGCACTCGCACGGCTCCCGGCCCGGCCGCGGGGTCGGGGCCGTTCCCCCCGGTGCCATGAAGAGGAAGGGGGGGTGAGGAGGAAGTTTACACAGCACGGTGGTTAAATACCCCAAACTCCAGCTTTCTGCTCCCAGCGCCACTCCTGAGCTTTCCAGTTAGAACCATGGAATCACTGAATCATTGGGGCTGGCAGAGACCTTGCAGCTCATGGAGGCCAACCCTTCCCCCAGCACTGCCAGGGCACCACTGACCCCTGGCCCTCAGCACCACAGCTCCATGTGGGGCTTGGAAACCCCTCCAGGGATCACGGGGACTCCACCCCTGCCCTGGGCAGCCTGGGACAGCCCTGGAGGGGAAGAAATTGTTCCTCAGCTCCAACCTGAACCTCCCCTGGGGCAACTTGAGGCTGGTTCCTCTTGTCCTGTCCCTTGTTCCTTGGGAGCAGAGCCTGACCCCCCCTGGCTCCATCCTCCTGTCAGGAGCTGTCAGAGCCAGAAGGTCTCTCAGCCTTTCCTCAGCACAGAGACACTCCAGTCCCTTGTCACTGAGAAGGGTGAACGGGACAATGCCAATAAAATGAGCTTGATTTTTAAAGCCCTGGACAAATTTAAACAGTCCAAATGTGAACAGTCCTTAAACGTGACCCACCAAAGAGAGCACCGACACCAGAGGTTAAATGAATCCTTATTTGAACTGGCCAGATGCTGACCACACACTAAAAAAGCTTAAGTACAGCCTGCAGTAAGTGATGCTGAAGCCACAGCCTTGCCCTGGGCTGTCCTCATCGGGCTCGGAGCCACAGGATGATCCTCCCACAGCCTCCTGGTGCTGTTACTGGAGCATGAACCTCTCCGAGCGAGCAGGTTTGCTGAGCCCTGGCTCTGCACGGGCAGTAGAAGCAAAGGGAGGACACCAAATCACCCTGAATGTCAGTGCTTCAGCTCTAGGTGGAGCGCTTCCCTTGTGGGGAAGCTTCCCAAGCATGGGCAGCAGGGAGGGTCTGCACCACAGAGAGCAAACAGTGATTTAACACCCTGCCAGTCTGCAGTGTCACCTCAACAGCTCAGCTCTGGTACTCTGAAAATCCTCCAGAGCTGTATTTTCATGTGTGTGTGTGTGTGTGTGTTTACATCACTTCTCTCCCCCCACCCACCCCTCGCTGTGAGTCTGCAGTAAGGAGAAGGTAACAGCAAAGCTCTGATGAGCTGCTGAGGATGTGCAGTTCTGTGCCTCAGTTTCCCCTGCAAGTATCCAACCCTGGCAGCCAACCCCTCGGTGAAGTTCCACAGGGGCAAGCGCAGGGTCCTGCACCTGGGGAGGACCAACCCCCTGCACCAGTACAGCTCAGGGGTGACCTGCTGGGAAGCAGCTTTGAGGAGAAGGACCTGGGCGTGCGGGGGGACAACAAGATGACCATCAAACCCACATTTACCAGGTGGATCTGTCAGGCCCAAGACCCCACCACAAAGGAGAAAAGCTCCCAAGTAGAGGGAGGAAGCTTCAGAGCAAGGTTACCAGGCTAAGGTGGGTGAGAGGAGCTCCAGGGAACAGAGCTGCTGAACCACTCTGTTCAGACTCCCCTGGAAGGTCACGCAGGAAAGTCTCCCTGCACCCCGAGCTCTCCCCAGAGACCTGGGCAAAGAGGAACCTCAGAAAGTTCCACAAGGGCAAGTGTAGAGTCCTGGCCAGGCGAGGAATAACCAACCCCTGCACCAGAACAAGGGAGGGGTTGAGCTGCTGGGAAGCAGCTCTGCTGAGAGGGACCTGGGAGTGCTGGGGGACAACAAGGTCACCATGAGCCAGCAGTGGGCACTCAGGGCCAGGAAGGACAATGGGGTGTGTTCAGAAGAGTGTGGCCAGCAGGTCGAGGGGGGTTCTCCTCCCCTCTGCTCTGCCCCAGCAATGTCACATCTGGAGTACTCTGCCCAGTTATGGGTTCCCCAGGTCAAGACAGGGAGCTCCTGCATAGTCCAGCAGAGGCTGTGAAGATGCTGAGGGGCTGGAGCATCTCTGTGCTGGGGCAAGGCTGAGAGCCCTGGGGCTGTGCAGCTGGAGAAGAGCAGCCTGAGAGGGGAGCTGAGCAATGCTGAGCAAGAGCTAAAGGGCCCTGGGGGGCAAGAGGATGGGGACAGACTCTGCTCAGTGGTGCCAGTGACAGGACCAGGGGCACCGGGCACAAACTGGAACCCAGGAGGTTCCATCTGAGCAGGAGGAGAAAGTTCTTTGGTGTGAGGGTGTGGGAGGCTGTGCCAGGCTGCCCAGAGAGGCTGTGGAGTCTCCTTCTCTGGAGAGATTCCCACCCTCGCTGGACCCTGCGCTGCTGGGCCCCTGCTCTGGGTGCCCCTGCTGGATGGAGCAGGGGGTGGCACCAGATCAGCTCCAGAGGGCCCTGCCTGCCCCACCGTGCTGGGTTCTGTGAAGTGTAGGAATTCTTCAGGCAGAGGGGAAGCCTGCAGGATTTGGTCCTCAAGGAACCATTCACTGAAAACACTGGATTCAAAAGAGATTTACTCTGAAATAAGCAGGCTCCAGGGCAGGCAGCAGCAGGTTTGAAGGCTTCCCTTTGATGCAAGCAGCTTTACGAGGTACCCACGGGGGCTGCAGGCCCAGAGACAGCCAACCCCTGCCTGGTACACGTATCTTCTACCAGTGTGCAGGGGGTGCTGAGGCTCCTCTCTCTCTGCTCTGGTCTAACAGGCTCTTGTGGTGGCCAAGACCACGCCGGGTGCGTTCGTTTCACATTCTAAATACACTAGAAACTTAAACTACAGCTAACCAGGAATTTCACAGGTAAAAAGAGAAGGTGGGGCTGGCTGTAATCTCCACATAGCTGCTTCCAGGAGAAGCTGAAGTGATGCCTCTGCCCCCAGATGACGTTGTTAGAAAGCCAATAACCCTTGACAGCTGCAGCTCTTCATTTACTCCTCTAATTGATGCTCCTACACCACAGTGAGGAAAGAACAAGCCATGCCCCCCCAGACCCTGCGGTGCCAATTAATCCCCTAATCCAGCCGGTGCTGCATGGAGCCCACCAGCTCCCAAACCTTTCCTCTCTGTAAAAAACCAACGGGGAGATTCCCAAGATGCCCTTTCCTGCAGCCCCCGGGGAGGGAGGAAGCGCAGCCCAAGGGGGATCTCTCACCTCAGGTGGCCCTGGAAGATGGCAGAGAGCTGGGGATGGAAACATCCACCAGCAGCTAAACCAGGCCTCATCCGAGGCTGGATTTGAATTCACTGGGTTTGAATTTCCCTGACCACAGAGGCATCGTATCCAAAAAAATAGAGGCTGTTAAGGCACCAAAAAAAACAGGCACTTTGCTTTTAAGCCATCCCTCTGCTATGAAAAGGGGATGGGAAGGAAAAAGAAATTGCGATGCAACCGTTCAAACTGCACGTCTCTCAGGGAGTAAATTTGGGATGCTCCAGGCAACACCCCGGGCTTTATTTAGTCTGGAAGAGAGCAGGAGTCAGGCTTTGGGCAGGATCAGCCCCCTCCACACAGCGCTGGCTCCTCAGGGGGCAGGTGTAGGAAGAAAAAGGCAACGGGGCACTGCCTGCAGAACACCAAGAGCTCTGCCCCAGCCCAGTGCTGCGTGGACTCCAGCAAACTGGACCCGGGAGGATCTTTGGCTTGATCACTTCCCAAGTTCTCTATTTTTAGTTCGATGACAAGAAAATGAAGCTTTTTGCCTACAGTTGAAGAAGCTGTGCAGAAAAGCTGCCTGATATTATTATTCCTTCTGTAAATATACTCTTGGGGGACAACAAAACCACAAAGAGCGCGGCTTCCCGTGACCCCTGAAGGAGTGGGGTCTGTAGCTGGGATTCAGGGACCCACACGTGTCCACGAAAGGAACTTTACAAGTCCATAAATCCTTTCTGCTGCCACTTCAGCTTCATATACTTTGAAATGAAAGGACAAAACCCTGCAGGTGACCCACGGTGACACCAGCTAAGGAATGCCTGCTCTCACTAACGAGCACTGACTGAAATTGCCCTTCTCTGAGTAAGGATCAGAGTCCTCAAATTGTTCTGGTTGTAGGGACCTTGCAGCTCACCGAGTCCAACCCTTCCCCCAGCTCTGCCAGGGCACCACTGACGCCTGGCCCTCAGCATCACAGCTCCACGGGGGGCTTGGAAACCCCTCCAGGGATCACGGGGACTCCACTCCTGCCCTGGGCAGCCTGGGACAGCCCTGGAGGGGAAGAAATTGTTCCTCAGCTCCAACCTGAACTTCCCCTGGGGTAATTTGAGGCCGGTTCCTCTTGTCCCGTCATTGTCCCTTGGGATCACAGCCTGACCCCCCCTGGCTCCAGCCTCCTGTCAGGAGCTGTCAGAGCCAGAAGGTCTCCCCTCAGCCTCCTTCTCTCCAGGCTGGACAAGCCCAGGGCCCTCAGCTGCTCCTCACCCCCCTTGTGCTCCAGCCCCTTCCCCAGCATCGTTGCCCTTCTCTGGCCATGCTCCAGCCCCTCAATGTCCTGCCCAAAACTGGCCCCAGATTCGAGGGGTGGCCTCCCCAGTGCCCAGTCCAGGGGGTCAATCCCTGCCCTGCTCTTGCTGGCCACACTGGTGCTGACACAAGCCAGGATGAGCTTGTTCTGTCTGAGATGTTCAATATTTTAAGTGCCATATAACTGGACAGACCACAGGTTAACATTTTCTCCCCCCTTCTCTCTTGTGAAGTGCTACCCGACAGCTCCTGGGGGCAGATACCCCACTGCCTGCCTGTCCCAGTGGTCCCTTGCTCTGGGAAGTATTTAAGACAGTTCCCTCACTAATAAATATGGATAATCTCTCTCAGAGCAAAGGATCAACCTACAGAAACTGGTACCCGAGCCATTAATCCGAGAAAAATTTGCTTTCTCTTTCAACACCTCCTGAAACACTCAGCCCAGTTGTACCAGAACGGAACGATGCCTCAGTGGTTTCTTTCAGACATCACGGCGCCCGTTACGTGCCCAGGAGCACACGCTGGGCCAGCCTGCAGCACGGTAACGAACACGTGGCTTTTTTTTAGTGCTAAACCCAAGCGGCACCCAGAGGGTTATAGCACCAGTTTAGACTGGGCGAGACTGGGTTTTCTGTGTGAGAGGGAGCAGGATGCTCCAACCTGTACTGGTCCCTTCTACCGTGGGAAGCAGAAGACAAAAGGCAGAGGGTTAGACTGTCAGAACAGGCACCCATCCCCACGCCAGTCTGATTTTCAGCACAGCCAAGCGCCCAGGACACGGGTTCTTGGAAGGAGGCTCCCAGGAAGCGCTGCTCTGCTTTGCTTTCTCACGGGCTCTTCGCTCTGCCCTGAGCACATGGCACCCTCAGCATCAACCAGCACCCAAAAACTCCCCCAGGAGAATAAACGGGCACGTTCCTTCCCCCCCACCTCAGCCCAGCGGCACCCTGGCAGCATTTCAAACCTCCCTTCGGGTGGATGAGGAAGGAAACCCTTTCCAAACCAGTGGTAACTGGGCTCTTACCGGCGGGAGGCTGCCCGTAGGACGTGGCATACGCGGTCTGCCCGTAGGCGGCGGTCGTCTGGGGCTGCGTGTAGCTGACGTCGGTGGGTTGGCCGTAGGTTCCGTAGCTCTGTTGTCCGTACGTCTGCTCCAAAGACAGCACACAGTGAATCCGGGGGCGGGAGAGACTCGGGGCAGCCGCAGAACGCGCGCGGACGGTCTCGGCCATGGGCAGTGCCCCTGCAGGGGTCTGCGTCCCCTCACGCCGCCAGCAACGGGTCAGGCCGAGGCTGCTGTGGATGTCGGCGCTGCCGAGCATCCCAGTTTAGCTCTAACGATGTTACAGAGGCTGGGCTGCAGCTCTGGGACCGCAGGAGCCGGGCTCTTAGGTGGTCACGACACACATCCTGAGCTACGTAAACCAGCCAGCTCCTCGTTACTGCCTGGGCACCATCAGCACTCCCAGGGAGAAACTGGGACGCAGGGAGAGGGACTCCTGAGGAGGTACGACACCCCGGTTACCTCGGCACTAAACTGCTTTAGTGGCCACGAGAAGAAACCTATTTAAGGGTTCAGTGAAGTTGTTCAGAATGTTCTCCATGTCTACGGGCCAATAGCTGGAAAACTCCAGGTTTAAGTAGGGATCCAAGAAGGGGTGCAGCAGGAGCATCCCGGATCATCACCACACTGTCCCAGTTAGAGCTACTCCTGTCCCAGTGCCGGTGCATTCAGCGAGACCAGCTCTCACCTCACGCCCCGGGGCTCGTTTCCCAGTCTGGACCATCACCAGGGGACAGCTCGACCCTGAAGGCAGAGCCGTGGGGCTGGATTAGCACAGAGCTGCTGGTGCTGCAGCCTGACCAGCCAGAGAGCTGCCCCAGCCACACGCAGCCTGGGAGAAGAAGGGGTCAGGAGCCCACGGACCAGCCAGCTCCAACTTCAGCCAACGTCCCACAGCTCTGTGGGGCCAGCAGCACGGCTTAGGATAGAATCATGGGATCACAGCCTGAAGCTGGAAGGCCTTTTGGGATCCAAGCCTGTGTCACTCGTGAGCCAGCCTCCCTGAACTCAAGCCACAGGTCTCAACCTAGAGCAGAAAAGCCTGGAGCAGAGCAAATATGTCCCTGTCCGTGGAAGCTCAGGACAACAAGGGGCGTGAAAAGCCACACAACCCCTGTGGCTATTGGCCCACAGTCAAGTTTAGTCCTTTAAGCCTCAGACTAAGGGTGCTGCTGTTCTTAGGCTTGTCCTTACACGTAACCCGCATGTTTAGGAGCGGTTCTTGCAACCATTCTGTCTCAAAACACCTCTCCAACGTAAAATTTACCACGGCCTGAAGCTGTGCTCCCCCCAAACCATGGCCAGTTCTGACATCCTGTGCAGGATCGGTGCGGGAAGGCAGCTCCTGCTCAGCACCAAGGCCAAGCTGCTGCCACGACCACAACGAAGCCCTGAAAAGCCACCCGGTAAGGCCCTGACACGACAGCGTGGTGGGTTTTATCTTGGCTGGCAGGATTTTCCCTTCCACCCGGGAGTTGGGGGGGTGGAAATGAACTTACACCACTTTTTAGGGACAAAGTGCATAACAAAACTGGGGTTGGTAACCTGGGTTCTAACAGTGCAAAATAAGGATGGTTTAATTCATCTTGGAAAGATCCTCATCATTTTGCAGGCTGGCTAACTAGCTTTAGAAGCAATACCTGCACGAAAAGTTCTCCTCCCTCCTTCTCCTCCTTTGTCCAACTGCTGCCACCTCCCAAACAGCAATTTCCCCCCTTTTCTTTGCAGGTTTTTCCCTCCTAGTGCCGAGTAAAACGCAGCAGCATCCAACAGGCGCTGAGAATGAGCCTTTCATAATCCTCAACTCGGGCCGGATGGATTAAGGGAGAAGGGGACTGAGGAGGCTCCTTCACCTTTAGGTGATTCTCACTTGAATGAAGCACTTTTGGAGGGGGAGAGTGAAGCTACGAGACAACTTTTACTGACATTAACAATGATTTGGATCATCAAGTCATTCGGGTTGGAAAAGACCCTTGGGCTCATCCAGTCCCAACTCTACAAAGTTCACCCCTAAACCGTGTCCCCCAACACCACATCTAAACACATCCAGGGCTGGTGGCTCAACCCCCTCCCTAGGCAGCCCATTCCAGTCTCTGACTGGAAAACATGCTGGGAAAATGCTGGGAAACATTTTTCCCTGCTGTCCAGTCTAACCCTCCCCTGATGCAGCTTGAATCCATCCCCTCTTGTTCTATCACTGTGAGAAGAGGCCAGCACCAGCCTCTCTCCAATGTCCTTTCAGGGAGCTGTAGAGAGTGACGAGGGCTCTCCTCAGCCTCCTCTTCCTCAAACTAAACAGGCCCAGCTCCTTCAAACGCTCCTCATACGATTTATTCTCCAGTCCCTTCAGCAGCTTCGTTGCCTCCTCTGCCCCCGCTCCATCCCCTCGAGATCTCTCTTGGATTGAGGTGCCCAAAACTGGAGACAAAGACCTCCCTACTTCTGCTGCTCACACTGTTTCTAACACAAGCCAGGACACCATTGGCTTTCTTGGCCACCCGGGCACACCGCTGGCTCATCTCCAGCCACTTGGTCAGTTAGAACCCCCAAGTCCTTCTCTACCAGGCAGCTTTCCATGCAGCCACACTTCCCCAGGCCCGGCCGCTCTGCTCAGCAGTGTTTGGTGGCAGCACCCCGGGGTAGTTCGCTGGCAGATTCAGCAGCAATTCCAAGCCATCCCCTCCCCGTGCTTTACCTGGGTGGTCTGTGCGTACCCTTGGGCCGGCTGAGGTGCGTACGCGCTGTAGCTGCAAAACGAAACCAAAAGAACTTTTATTAATCCACCACCCCACCCCCTCCACCCCGCGCTGCCAACGAGGGGCCGCGCGTCTCCGAACGATTCCCAACGCCCCTCGGGAAGAGAAAAGCCAAAGGGGTAGCAAAGGGTTTAGGAACCCGCCCGACTTCGGGCTGAACCGCGGTTCTTACGTCCTTTTAGCACGGCTTTTTAAACCAGAGAGGGTAAGATCATAATGCTACTCACCCCTGCTGAGCTGCAGCTTGGCTATAGGTACTGTAATCTACAAGAAAAGGAGGAGGGAAAAAAAAAAAAGGGTTGACAAAGGCTTCACAAAATTAACAGTGTAAAAGCACAGCAGCTGGAATTTCCTCCTGCTGCTTGAAAGACCCAAACCCGGCTGGAAACCCAGGTTCAAAGACTGGAAGGTAAATGTACTTTCGCAGGCTTTTTGAAGGGAACAAATCCCCCTCCTCCCTCCATTGTTCCTGCAGCAGCTGTGATCTCCAACGACCCCGCCTGACTGTAACTGCCACCTCAGGTGACACCCAAGGGGGCTGGAGGAGGGCAGGGGGTTGGTGCAGAATAAGGAAACACCAGGGTTGATCCTGCCAACCCCCCCACCCTGGTTCCAAAGAGCCAGGCTGCAGGATCTGGGGCTGTAGAAAGCATCTCGCTTCCCTCTTTAACTTTCCAGGACACGATCAAGTGGCTGGGAAGTTCCAGCGCTGCTCCCCTGGTAGGGTTGGAGGGCAGCTGGCTGGGATTGCCCCCTCACTCCCCAAATCCCCCATCCACGCTGACACCCTGAACCAAAATCCAAGCAGAAACAGCTACGGTGGAGGAAAAACCATCCCCATGGCAAGGACAAAGCTCTGCTTGAGCAGACGACGGCTCCTAACTGGGCACTGACCCTGGATGGCAGCGAGAAGCTCCTGCTGCCAGCCAAACGCCGCACCCATGGCTCGGAGCAGAGCTCGCCAGCCAGATTCCAGCTCCTCCGGACCACCTGAATCCAGAGCCCAGGGCTCAGGAAGGAGCCCAGACCTCACACGCCTTCTGACTGAGCCGGGGGCAGAAGCTGAGGGGTGACGATGCCTCGGGGAGGGGAGGATGCTGAGCTCTCAGAAACCTGAAGATTCTGAATGTGAGGAACCAAGCTGATGATTTCCTACAGCCTTCACTTAGCCCCAGGGCGGGGAAGGATCCCTTGCAGGCCTTTATCTGTGTCTGATGGTGGTGGAGCACCTTGGCAAACACTCTTCTCACGGGCCAGAACCTTGAGGCTACGGATTCCCCCCTACCAGAACTTTCCTCTCCTCCTCTGAACCCCTCTAGGTGAACTGCCAGCTTTTCCTCCTTCGCCCTTCCCTCTGTCGATGCCAGACCAGGAAAGGAAGGGTCGTGACTCCAGGGGTGGTTTTGACAGCTATTTAATCACTTCAGCCTCGCACTGGAGCATGGGAAGCAGGACAAGAGCACGAGGAAGGCTCCTGGGCTGCCAGGAGGGCCCCGTGCTGGTTGTCGGCTTCAATGCAGAGAAATCAAGCTTGTTCAATTCAGGGACACTGCTGCTTTGGGTTTAGTTTTTTATCCCTTTTCTTTTTTCACTCTGCACGTGGCTCTGAGCTCTGCTACATCCAGAGTGGCAAAACCCCTGAAAGTCCATACCCTCGCGTCCATCCTCCCTCTCCCACCAGCTCCTCATGCCCCAATCCTGGCCGCACGGGCTCCTCTTCCCAGAGCCCGTTCACCCTCCAGCCACCAAAACCTCCCTACTCCTCGTTCGGTTCTCATTTCCTGCACCCCCTTGGGTTACCAAAGTCCTCCAGGCTGTTCCAAACCAGCACACAGCTCCCCAGCCTTCACCCCTCGGAACCTGCTGCTCTCCCCAGGAGCTGCTGGGCCCTTCAGCTATGCTCACCCGTGAAAGACCCATTCCCCCCTCCCCCAGTTTCTTCCAGCCTTCCCCAGTTCTACCCAGACATCACTTTTCCCCCCTTGGCAGGACTGAAATCCAGGTGTTGGATTTGCAGTTTGTCTCCGGTGACCCCCCTCTTCTGACTGAGATGAAGGCAAAGCTTTAAAAAATAAATAGATAAAAATGTTATGCTTCATTTAGTTAAAACCAACTCCCAGCCTTTATTTCTAGGGGGAAATTAAACTTCATCCTTCTCTTTCCCGAGGCTCAAGAGCACAAGAGCACAGCTGAAAATAGCAGCTCCCCTGGAAGAACGTTTCCACGCGTTAAAAGGAAGGCAGCTGTATTTTTTGAGCCCCGTTTGGACAATTCCACGGGCAAACGTTCCTGGAGTAACTCATTGGTTTGGTTTTCACCTCTCCCAGGTGATATCCCTCATATTCCCCTCACTCTCCATGGCTTGGGAATGTTTTCCTTGGCTGACCTTTGGCTGCCGCGTTTTAAAGCTACTTTAAGGCTGAAGTTGCTACGCTTGGTAAACTCCTAATTTTGATTATTTGCATCCAGTTGGAGCCCTCCCGTAAAAGCACGGTGGTGTTCCGGGGTTTTTTTTTTTTCGACTGGTTGGGTTTTTTCCACGATGCTTCGTTGGTTTTATTCAAGGAAACCACAGCTGCACTAGGAACCGTCCTGAGCAACCACCAGAAAGGCCAGGGGCAGGGGGGAAGCCTTCGGGAAGGGCAAGGATCTCCCGGCAGAGCCCGCTGGGGCTGCAGCCCCGAGGCCCCGCTATTGTCACCGACCCGCTCACGAACGCCCCGGGGAGGCGGGTGATGTGAGCGCTGCAGCCCCGGGGGAGGCACCGCAGCCTCCCGGGCCCGCTCAGCCCCGGGAAGGCACCGAAGGGGTCCCGGGCCCCGCGGCGCTGGGGGCGAGGGGCTGGGGGAGGCGAGGGGCTGTGCGGGGGCAGCCCCGCGGCCTTCCCGCCCTCCCCCCGGGCCCGCCGCCCTGGCCTCTCCCCGCCGTGCCAGGGCCGCGGCCCGGCCCCGAGCCACCCTCTCCGCTCCGCTCGGGCCGGCTGCAGCCCCAGGCTCGGCCCGTCCTGGCGGGCTCCGCAGCCGGAGACCGGCCCGCTTCCAGCCGCTCCCCGCCGAGGCGGCCACCCGTCCCGTCCCGACCCGACCCGACCCGACCGCCCCGGCCCCGCTCACCCGTGGACGCCATTTTCTCGCCTTCCTCCTCCGCGCTCCCAACGTCCGGCCGCCGCCGCCTCCCCGCACCGCGCCTGCGCCGCCCGGCCCCGCGGGCCGTGCCACTGGGGGAGGGGAGGGGGGGGAGGGAGGGACCGGCGGGAGGCCGAGCACCGGGGGCTGGCCCGGCCCCGCTCCGCCGCCCTGGCGGTGACGGCGACCTTTGGCAGAGCGGGGGAAGGGAGCGAGGGAGGCGGCGGCTGCGCTCGGCAGGGCGGTTGCCCCGCGGCGTTGGGCGCTTTCCACCCGCGGCTCCCCCCCCCCGCGGGGCCGGCAATGGTACGGCCCGCGGCCGCTAAAGGGACCGTCGCGCAAGAGCCGCCCGGGGCGGGAGGCGGAGGGAGGCGGGGGTTGCGGCGGCGTGACGTCATCGCCGGGCGGCCCGTGGCGGCGCGGCCCGCGCGCGGGCTCGCTGCTGACGTCACGCGGCCGGCTGGGTGCCGTGAATGGCACCTCAGCGGAAGTCCCGCCTAGCAAGGGTCCCCCCTCTCCCCCCGGCGCCACGCGCTGCACACCCAGCTCCTGTGAGAGCCGGAGGCGGGTGACGTCATGCGTGATGTCACGCGTGGCGTCGTGTGACCACGCGTGATGTCACCCCCGCCAGCAAGCAGGGCGGGGCTGTCCCGTGAGGCCGAGGGTGGGGCTGCAGGGGACACGTGGGGGGCACGACGGGGACGGACCCGGCTGTGGGTGCTGAGACACGGGTGGGTGGCACAGGGTGGGTGGGTGTCCCCTGGGTGCTGTGACACGAGTGGGTGTCCCACGGGTGGCACAGGGTGGGTGGGTGTCCCCTGGGTGCTGTGACACGAGTGGGTGTCCCATGGGTGGCACAGGGTGGGTGGGTGTCCCCTGGGTGCTGTGACGTGAGTGGGTGTCCCGTGGGTGGGTGTCCCCTGGGTGGCACAGCGCAGTCCCCATGCAGGTCCCCGTCACCCAGTGCCCCCCCCGGCAGCACAGGGGGTCCACACTGGGGGTCCCCACCCCACCCCATCCCCACCTCGCCTCCCAGCCGCACCCCCGGGTGCCCACGTCGCGGGTGGCAGGGGGGGTGTCCCCAGGGTGCCGCAGGACGCGGGTTCACGAGACGTTTAATGACCTCGAGGGTCCTGGGAAGCAGTGGGAGGAAGCGCACGGTGCAGGGGGGACCCCCCCATGCCCCTTCCCCAGCACGGGGGTGCCCATGGGGCAGGAACTGCCCCCCCAGCTGCATGGAGGTGGGGACAGACAAGGGGGGGGGTTGCCCCCTTATGCCCACCCTGGGGTGGGTCAAGCAGCAGCAATGGGGGGGGGAAGCATTTTTTTTGGGGGGAGGTGCCAGGGGCACACCCCTGACTAGCACCAAGTGCCCTGGGGGCTGGGGTGGGGGGAGGTTGCCCCCTATTCTGTGCCCCCCCCCGGGGTGATGCTGTCGCCCATCCCGGCGTGGTGGTGGGCACAGGGTTCGGGTGGGAAGGGGGTGACGGGGTGACCCCCACCCCCCGGGCTCGGTCACTGCTCGCCGGGGGGCTGCTGGCGGGGGGCCACGATGCGGTAGGGGGGGTGGCCACCCCCACGCTTGCCACGGGGGGGGCGTCCGGGTGCCACCGTGCCAGGGGGGTCACTGCCCGAGCCAGGCTCTGGTTCTGCGGGAGGAAAGGAAAGAGGCATCAGGTCAGGGGCGGTGCCTGACACCCACGCCCCCACACCCCAAAAAACCCTGCCACCCTGGGGGGGCACACAGAAGAGGACCCCCTGGCCGGCACCCCCAGAGCTGGGCCCCCCCCCGCAGGAAAGCACAGCGGGAAAGTGGAGGTGGGAATTGCGGGGGGAGGAGGAGAGGGTGGGGGGCACCCCCTGAGTGCCAGCTGGGCACCCTGCTGAGGTTGAGGGGCTCCTCCAGGGCTTCCCTTCATCCTTGGGGACCCCCAGGAGCTGCCCTGGTCCAAGGAGGGGCTCCATGGTCTCCCTTGGTCCAAAGGGGTCTCCATGGTCTCCCTTGGTTTGAAAAGGGCTCCGTGGTCTCCTTTGATCCTTGGGGAGCTCCAGGGTTTCTCTTGGTTCAAGATATTCCCCATGGTTGTCTCTCTCAAGCCAAGAGGGTCTCCATGGGTCTCCTTCGGCCCTTGAGGGCTCCATCAGCTCCCTTGAACCTTGGGTATCTCCAGGGTTTCTCTTGGTCCAAGAGGATCTCTGTGGTCTCCCTTGGTTTGAGAGGGGCTCCATCAGCTCCCTTGAACCTCGTGAATCTCCAGGGTTTCTCTTGGTCCAAGAGGATCTCCATGGTTGTCTTTCTCAATCCAAGAGGGTCTCTGTAATCTCCCTTGGTTTGAGAGGGGCTCCATGGTCTCCTTCGGTGCTTGGAGACCTCTAGTGTTTTCGCTGGTCCAAGAGGGTCTCCACGGTCTCTTTTGTTTTGAAAGGGCTCCATGGTCTCCCTTGATCCTTGGGGAGCTCCAGGGTTTCCCTTGGCCCAAGAGAGTCTCTATGGTTGCCTCAATTCAAGAGGGTCTCCATGGTCTCCTTTGGTTTGAGAGTCATTCCATGGGCTCCCTTGATCCTTGGGAAGCTCCATGGTTTCCTTTAGCTCAGGAGGATCTCCACGGCCACCTCTCTCCATCCAAAAGGATCTCCATGGTCTCCCTTGGCCTCCAGGAACCTTCTCCCAGGGGCTCCAGCCCGCACCGTGCTCCGTGCCCGCTCCCGGGGTGGGGGGTGGGGGATGTCCACGGCGCGCCCAGCTCATGTGGGGAGGGGGAGGGGGCCAGGGGGGTGGCACGGTTACCTGGCCAGATGATGGCTTCCAGCAAGGTGACCCTTCTAGCCAGGACCTCCAGCCGGGCCTGCTGCCGCAGGAGGGTTTGGAAGCTACTGGCCTGGGGGAGGAGAGGGAGAGAGCAGAGCAGAGCGCGCGGTCACCCCGCGGTGGGCACGGCGTGGGTGGGGGGCACAGCATGGCTGGGTGGGGAGGGGGTGCCGGTGCAATGGGTGGGGGGTGCCAGCTCTCCCACGAGGGTTCTCCTCCCTCTCTCAGAGGGGTGCCAGGGGTGGGGGGGTCCCCCGTCCCTGGGGGTCCCTGGCGCTGACCCTGCCCGGGGGGGGTCCTTCTGCCACCCCTCAGCACACTGAGCCCCCGGACCAGTGGTTGGGCCCAAGGAAAGGGGTGGGGGGGGCACCAGTTTGTCCCTAAGGCGGAGACTGTCACGGGTGTCCCCACCCAAGGTGGGCACCCTAGGCACTGCCTGAGGGGAGGGGTCCCTGGGGTGCCCAGCCGTGGGTGCCCCTGTGCCCCTCTCCCTCCGAGCGGTCCCCAGCGCCGGCCAGGACGCTACAGCGTGGGTGATGACGTCATGCACGGGCAATGACATCACACCGCAGCCTTCTCAGGGTGCCTGCCCCCCCCCCCCCCCCCCCCCCCCCACACCCCGGGGGCGTCCGGGGGGGCCCCCCCCCCCCCCCCCCGCCCCAGCAGCAGAGGGGAGGGGGTGCCGAGGGACCCCTCCCCACAGCTTCATGACATCAGCGAGCCACCGTGATGTCACAGGGCCGGGTCACCTGCGGATGGGGATGGGGACCACCCCAGAGAGCGGGGGCCACCCTGGGGGGGTCCCTGTCCCCTCCCTCGGCCTGGGCCGGCCCCCCCCTACTCACCGTAGAGCCCAATCATTGTTTCCAAGATTAAAACCCTCTCCGCTAAAATCTTCAGCGCCTCGCGGAGCTGGTGCAAACCCTCCCCCTGGGGAGAAGAGGGGGGGTGAGGGGGGGGCCCCACGTCACCTCCCCAGCACCCCCCGACTCACTGCGGTGCCGGGGGAAAGAGTGAGGGTACCCCTGGGGGGGGGGGGGCTGAGCCCCCCCTGTGCCCCCCGCCCAGCTCTGGGCCCCCCCCTTCGGGGGGGTCCGGCCCCCCCGCCCCCCCCCCCGGGGCCTTGGGGGGGGGGGGGGGGGGCTGTGCTGATGTTGTGACCCCCCCTCAAGGGACAGGGCAGCATGTGAGGGTGGTAGCCCCTGCCGCAGCATTTGGGGGGGGGCCACAAGCACAGACAGGGACCCCTGTGTCACTGTTGGGGTCCCAGGGATGAGATGCGGGGCACTGGGCACTGCTCGGACCCCCCCCCCATGTCACCACTGGGGCCCCAGGGATGAGATGTGGGGCACTGGGCACTGCTGGGGACCCCCCCATGTCACCATTGGGGTCCCAGGGATGAGACGTGGGGCACTGGGCACTGCTGGGGACCCCCCCCATGTCACCATTGGGGTCCCAGGGATGAGATGCGGGGCACTGGGCACTGCTGGGACCCCCCCTGTGCCACCACTGGAGTCCCAGGGATGAGAAATGGGAGGCTGGGGGACTCCCCACTCCCCATCCCGCCCATCCATGCCCCCTCCCCCAGCCCCCCGGGGTGCCCGTCCCCCATCAGCCGCCGTGCCCGGTGCCACCCGGTGCCACTCACCCAAGTGCCCTTCTCGCCCGGCTCGCCCCTGGGGCCCGGCTCACCCTGAAACACAGAAAGGAGAGGGCCTGGCAGCAGGGGGGGCACGGGGGGGGCTGCGGCCCCTGGGGGGGCCCGACCCAGCAACGTACCTGTGCCCCATCCTGCCCCATCCTGCCCGGGTGGCCCTGGGGACCCTGCGGTGGGGAGAGATCCTGTCAGCACCCGGGGGGAACAGACCCCCCCCCCAGCCCCCCCAAACCCCCACACCCCCTCCCAGCTGAGACCTCCCCAGCTCGTGTCGCAGCCCGGGGGGCACTCACCCTGGCACCCTTCTCCCCGGGGGGGCCGGCAGCTCCGGGTGCTCCGGCTCTGCCCTGCGTGGGCACAAAGTGGGTGCCATCAGTGTGGGGAGGGGTCCCCTGCCCCCTCCCCCCTCCCCCCCCTCATGACACTTACGTCGGGTCCTGGGGGGCCGGGTGGCCCGATGGGACCTGGGGGGCCGGGGGGACCTGCAAGGAGAGGGGGTAGAGCTCAGCATGGCCCTGGCAGGGGGTACCCCCAGAGTGCTGGGGGGGGGAGGGAGGGGGGGCACTCACCCATCGGCCCCACAGGTCCGGGGGGTCCGGCGGGACCCATGATGCCCCCGGCAGCTTCGGTGAAGGTGTTGGAGAGGAGTGGGTCCCCTGGGGTGGGGGGTATGGCTGGTGGGCAGGGGTCAGTCGTGCCCCCCCCCCCCCCCAACACCGGGGGTCCCAGCACCTCCCTGTCTGGGCAGGATCTGGCCGTGCCTTCCCTGCCCTGGGTGATGCTCCCACCCCAGCCCCCTCCCCACAGCTGGGCTGCCCCTCCAGGGAATGCCAATGCCCCCCCAAAACACCCTCATCCTTGGGGTCAGTCCTGGGAGGGCAACCCCCCCACTCAAGCCCTGCTCTCACCGCTCCAGCCCCCCTTCAGCCCAGCCCCTCCTTACTGGGCTCGGCTATGCGGGGTATCACTGGCCCCACTGGGGCAGGGGGTCCTGGGGGGCCGGGGGGGCCAGGTAACCCTTTTTCTCCGGGGAGCCCCCTGGCTCCATCCCGGCCGGGTGGTCCTGGGGGACCAGGGGGACCTGCGGGGAGGAAGAGGAGGGTGAAGATTGGGGCGGGGAGTGAAGTGCTTGTTCAACTCCCAGTGCCTGAAGCTGTGCAGCAACTGGAGCCCCAAAACCATCGCACAGACCCCCCCCCCCCCCCCCCCTCCCCCCGGGTTTGCAACCCGGGAGGGGGGGCTTGGCCCCCGCCGGGGGGGGGGGGGGGCCCCCCCCCCCCCACCCAAGGCACCTCATCACCCCTTACCTGGTGGCCCCGTCGGACCCTTCACCCCAGGAATTCCCAGCGGTCCCCGTCCTCCCACGTCTCCCTTGGGGCTGGGGGGGTCCCTCCAGCCGGGTCTCCCTGCGGCCAAGCAGCACCCTCAGGGGAGCACCCCGGGGACAGCCCCTCGGTGGGTGCCCCCAACCCACGAGTGGTACCACCCCCCCCCCACCCCCCCCATCATATCCTGGCACCTCTGTGACCCTGGGTCGGGTGGGGAGAGCATTGGCTCAGGGCAGGGGGGGGGGCCGGGGGGGGCACCCCAAGGGTATCAGCCCCACACCAGTGCACACGCCCTGCCCCAAACCAGAAGCACTGGGGGGAGCGGGGGTGGCAAAACCCCTCAAACCCCCCCCAGAGCTGGCCCGGGCCCCACGTGTGGCTCAGTGTCACCACTGTCCCCTGGGCACAACTTGGGTGGGACTGGGACCACCCCACACAGCCTGGGCTCCAAGAGGGGGGGTCCCTCAAGTGCCCCTCCCCTCTCCCCCCCCCCAAATGCCCAGCCCCCTGCCTTACCATCATCCCCGGGGCTCCCGTGGGCGGCTGGGGACCCCCAGAGCTGCGCAGTCTCCGCTGCCCTGCCTGGGGTGCTGCCTTTGGGTGCTGGGGAGGTGGGGGGTTCGGCCACCGACAGCCGTGCCACCTGCCAGTGAGACGGGGGGGGGGGAATCATAAGGTGACCCCTTCCCAGGGGTCCTGTGTCCCGTGAGGGGTGGGAAGGGCTGCACCCTGGGTTTGGGGGGCTCACCTGCGCTTCGAGGGTAGCGAGTCGGGCTGTCAGCTCCCCGACACGGCTGCAGTTCAGGCACCCTGCGGGGACAAAGCAGGGGGGGGGCACACACACACACACACGGGCGGTGGGGTGGGTGCCCCCACCCCTCTTTGCCCACGCTGACACGAGGGGCTTGGGGAGGGACCCACCTGAGAAAGCTGTGGGGCGCAGGGAGGGCCGGCGTGGGGCTGCGCTGGGGCGTCCGCCGTCCCGCAGGGCGAGGAAAGTGGGAGCCTCTGCAGAGGGAAGGGGGGGTCAGGTTGGGGTTTACCCCCCCCTGCTGCATTGCCTCTGCTGGGAGACCTCCCAGGGGCCATGGCACTCAAAAGGCTCCTGCCCCTCACCCCAAAATAGCAGCACAGGGGGTTGAGGAGGCTCCTGCTGCTTCTGCTCCAGCTTTGCTCCAGGTGAGCCTCAGACCACCCCCCTTGCTGCCCCAGGATGGATTCCCCCCAACAAACCTGATCCTGCTTGAACCCGTGTAACAATCAGGCACCCCAAACCCACCCATAACCCTCAGCCAGACCACCCCCGAAACCAGCCCATGGTCCTGAAGCAGATACCACATCCCCCCCATCCCCCTGAAACCCCCCATGCCTATGACCACACACCAGATCCCCCAAACCCATCCATAACCCTCAGCCAGAGCACCCCCCAAACCAGCCCATGGTCTGAAGCAGATACCATATCCCCCCCCGAAACCCCCCATGCCTATGACCACACACCAGATCCCCCAAACCCACCCCATGACTCTCAGCCAGACCCCTCCATACCCGCTCACGGTCCTGAACCAGATCCCCCCCAAACCCACCCATGATCACATGCAAGACTCCCCTAAACCCCGCCACAGTCCCGAGCCAGCCCCCCACACCCACCCATGTTCCTGAGCCAGACCCCACCCACCCACGACCACACACCAGACCCTTCCCACCCACCCCATAACCCGGAGCCAGATCCCCCCCAAACCCACCCATGGTTCTGAAACAGACCCCCCCTTCCCATGACCACACACCAGACCCACAGGCAACCCCCCCACCGTGCTGAGCCAGACCCCCCAAACCTGCCCATGCCCCCCAGCCAGCTCTCCCCAGCCAGACATGCCCCCCAGCCCCCTCTCGGAGGCTGCTTTTGGGGGGGGGGGGGGGGGGCACATTCCTGGGTCCCCTGTCCCCACCGAGGGACACTGGTGACAGCAGCTTGGGGCCATTTGGCGTGGCAGGAAAGGGGTGTCTGGAGAAGAACCCCCCCTCTCCGCTGCCACCCCACCCTGGCACGGCCACCGCCATTCTGCAGGGGACAGCCAGCACTGCCCTAAGCGGGCCCAGATGTGGGGCACCCAGCCAAGCACGCACGGAGGAGGAGGAGGAGGAGGAGGAGGAAGAGGAAGACATCCCCGCCTCCCCTCTCCCCCCTCCCCGTGCTGCTACCACCCAGCTGGCTCTGGAGCCCTTCGTGCCAGCCGCTGTGCCACCCTGTTGTCCCCAGGGTGCCCCCACCCCTGAGTGCCACTCGCTGCCCCTACAAGCCCCACAGAGCTGGGGGTCCACAGCTGGGGGCCTGGGGCAGAGGAAGGGAGGAGGAGGATGTGGGTACTGATGAGGACAAAGGACAGCCCTCCCTGGTAAGGAGGAGGGCTGGGGGCCAGCTGCTGAGGTGGCAGCACCCAATCCCAGCACGCATGGCACAGCCTTGCACCCATTCAACCGCCCACGCAGATGCAGGCAGCTGCCTGCCCCCCACCCACTCGCATGAAGGGACAGACATCCCCTCGTGGGCACAGCCACCCAGGAACGTCCATCTGTCTGTCCACGCCCCATCCATCTACTGACCTTCCTAGTTACCCACCCTTGGGCATGGCCAGCCAAGCATCCATCAGCCCCACCCATGTAGGACCATCCACCCATCTGCCCACCCATCCACCCACAGGAATGTCTCTCTGTCTGTCTGCCTGTCTGCCCGCCCATCCATCCACACAGGGACATCCACTCACCCACCAACAGGAACATCCAGCCAGCTGTCTATCCTCTTATCCATTCATCCACCCGTGGACACACCCACCCACCCAACCACAGGAACATTCATCATCCATCCATCCATCCAACCATCCATCCACTCATCCACCCACCCACAGAGGAACATCCATCCCTCCATCCAGCCACCCCTCCCACCCACATATGGGAACATCTGTCCACTCAGACACAAGACCAACCATCCATCCATCCATCCATGCATCCACCCACCCAGAGGACTGACCATCCATCCATCCATCCATCCAT
>JANVCC010000105.1:3604359-3629680 GCA_025345505.1 Todiramphus chloris collaris | reverse complement strand
AGGGGGAAAGGGAGAGAGGAGAGAAGGAGAGAGGGAAGGGGGAAAGGAGGGGGGGGGGGATGGGGGGGGGGGATGAGGAGGACACAGCAGTGCCAGCGTGGGGCTGGGCTGTGCCACACGGAAGAGTGGCACTACACGGGCCCCTTGCTGGGGCTGACTCCTGCATCCTGGGGTGCTGGGGCGGTGCCGGGCGGGAGGAGGGCTGGGGGTGCCGGGTGGGTGAGCGGTGGCCTTGCCCACCCATGGCAGGTGCTGAAGCTGCTGATTGTGGCCTGGGACCGGCGGCTCATCTTCACCATCGGCACCTCCAACACCACGGGCGAGTCGGACACGGTGGTGTGGAACGAGATCCACCACAAGACCGAGTTTGGCTCCAACCTGACGGGTCACGGCTACCCTGACCCCAACTACCTGGACAATGTCCTGGCCGAGCTGCTGGCCCAGGGTGTCTCTGAGGCCAACTTGAAGGACTGAGGCAAGGGTGAGGGGCTCCCCACCGCCCCCCTCGGCTCCGCGTCCCCACCCGTGCCACCGCCGCCCGTGCCGCTTCGCTGCCGATGCCGCAGCCCTGCCGGGTGGGCTCATCCGCCATCCTGGGTCACCCGGTGCCACCCGCCACGCGTCCCCATGTTTGTCCCTGTCCCGGTTGACCCTGCTGCCGTGGCAATAGCATCGTGGGCTGGTGCTTTTCTTTTTCTACCCGTGGCCTCTCTGCGCGTCAGCCGCTCGTGCCACCCGTGCCACCCGCCACCGCCGCCCCACGGAGCCGTGTACAGCCGGTGCCATGTGTACATCTCTGTGTTACAGAATACACCCCGTGCCGGGCCAGTGTCCCCAGCGTGTCCCCACTCGGGTCCCCGCACCCCGTGGGGTGCCGGGTGGCATCACCGCAGGGTGGGTCTCCCAGTGCGGGGGGGTCGCTGAAGGTGGGTGCCGGTCACTCCCCGTGCGGATGCTGAGCTGGTGGGGGGGGGCTCGGGGCCGGGGTAGTGCTCAGGGGTGGCCCCGGGGCTCCATCCCGGCGGGCGAAGGTGTCGTGGGCGATGTCCAGGTCCCTCAGCACCGCCTGCAGCCGCTCCCCGAGGGGCTCGCCTGCACCCCCCGGCAGGATCAGTGCTGTGCCCAGCATCCACCCCCCGCACCCATCCCCAGCACCCACCCGCGATACCGCTCCCATACCCACCCCTGGCACCCACCTGAGGTGTGCCCTCGTCACCCACAGCCAGCAATCCCCCAGCACCCACCCACCGCCCAGCACCCACCTCCGGCACCTATCCTGATCACCCCCCCGTGACACGCACCCCCGGACCGACACACCCTATCCCACTGTATCCCACCCCATCCCACCCAGTGCGACCCTGCCCTGCCACCCCAGCCCGTCCCTCCCCACGGACAGCGTGTCTGTGGGTGAGTGTGCAGAGAGCCTGCGAGGTGCGGGGGGTGGTGCGGGGGGGTGGTGCGGGTGTCCCCGGGGGTGTTGCGCATGGGGCTGGAGGGGTGTAAGGGTGCGTGTGTCGGAGGCTCGGGCTGGCTGTACCCACGCGCGCCCCCGCGTGTGCATCCGTGCGCGCTCGGGCGTCCGCATCCGTGTGTGTGCGCGCGCACGCGTGCGGGGACGGGTGTCCCCGTGCCCGGGTGTCCCCGTGTCCGTGTTTCTGTGTCCGTGTGTCCGTGTGTATTTGCTGTCCCCTGCTGGAAGGGACCAGCGTGTGTGTGCGCGCAAGTGTGTGCGCGCATGCGTGTTTCCCTGTGCGCGGGCACGTGCAAGCGTGTGCAGGCGCGTGCGAGCGCGCACGCGCGTGGGAAAAGGAGTGCGCGCGTGTTTAGGTGTGTGCGTTCGTGTACGTGTGCGCGCGTGTGTGCGTGCGTGTGCAAGCACGTGCACGCGTGTTTGCACGCGTGTGCTAGCGTGTGTTTGTGTCTGCGTGTGCGTACGTGCGTGTGCCCCCTGCCCCACGCAGGGTCCACCCCAGAAGCACCCCGGGGTGCAGGGTCCCCATCACCCCCCCTCCCCCCCCCCAGTGCCCCCCATACCTGCGTGCCCCGGGCAGGGGGGCTCGGACTCCACGCTGCCCTCGGGACCCCCAGCCCTGCGGGAGAGGGACCCTCAGCTTGCTGCCCCCTGCCCACCAGCACCCAGGCTCCCCTGGGACCCTCGAGCCGGGGGTCACCGTCCCCCCCCGCCCCCCCCCAGCCTCACCACAACCGGGGCCCCACTCGCCGGAGGTGCCCATAGAGGGTCTGTGCTGCTGCCGCGGGGTCCAGGGGGTCACTCCACTCGCCCAGTGCCACGGTGCTGTGGGTCCGGCTGCACCCGGGTGCTGCCAATGACAGCCGCAGTCAGGGTGCCAGGGACCCCCACCCTGCCCACCCCCCTCTCCTGCAGAACCCACCTACCCCCCCAGTCTGCCCACTGGCCTTACCGGTGCAGGCAGACTGCAGACAGCAGGTCCAGCGGCCAGCTCGGAAGGTGCCCGGGTGGCAAGTGGGCAGCATGGCCTCATTGGCACTGCTGGCCTGTCGCACTGCCCAGAGCCACTGCCACAGCTCCTGGGCACTCTGCGGGGACAGGGAGGGAGGGTGGCACCCTGCACTGGGCAACATCAGTGGGGAGGAGGAGGAGGAGGGTGCAGGTGGGCGCACGTGATGCTGGTGGGTACCAGGGATGGGGTTGGGCACCTGGGCCAGGTGATTGGGAGTGACGGTTTGATGGCAAAGCTGCCAAGGTAGGACCTGGTGGGGAGATGGCACCACGGGAGCCAGGGTACACCAATGATCCCAGTACAGCTGTGGCTGGATACCCCACTGATCCCAGTATCCCACAGCTGGTATCCCAGTGACCCCAGTACAGCTATGGCTGGATATCCCCCTGATCCTAGCTACAGCAAGGGCTGGTATTCCAGTGACCCCAGTACAGCCAGCATAGGGTATCTCAATTTTCCCAGTACAACCAGGGCACAGACACCCTCTTGACCCCAGTACAGCCCAGACTATGCACCCACAGCTGTGCATCCCAGTGTTCCCAACACAGCCAGTTCCTGGGTATAGCTGGTTTTGGGACCAGTACTATTCCCATTGTCCCCATGGGACTGGGAGGTGCCCCATGGCTGGGTGCCAGGGAGGGGCCTCCTGGGGCTGGGTGTTCCTGGGGTGCCCAGGGCATGACGGGGATGGGTGAGCACCCACCTTGCACTGGATGTAGGTGGTGTGGAGCTGCCCGGTGCCATCCTGCGCCACGATCTGCATGACGTGCGGGTGCTGGAAGGTGCCCTCGTCCACCCTCTCCACCACCCGCATCTGCCGTATGGGGATGGAGCAGCGTACCTGGGGACCCCGAAACACTCACTGCACCCACAGCCCCTCCCGGGCACCCGGCACAGGGTGGGGGGCACGCACAGCACCCACCTGCCACTCGGGAGACTTGGAGTAGGTCAGGGCCTCGGCGCTGAGCCAGAAGTACCTCTTCTTGAAGGCGAAGCGGGGCAGCAGGGTGGGCCCCCCCGCCGTGCGGGTGTGCAGGTACCCCTCCTTGGTGGTGGCCGAGGGGCTGAAAAGTGCCGGTGGCACTGGCCCTTCGCCCACTGCGGCCGTGGCAGGGCCGGGTAGGGAGGCAGCGGTGTCACTCTGAGTGCCACCACCTCTCCCAGCCTGACGATGCCCATCCCCAGTCGTGCTGGCAGTGTCCGCACGGCACTAAGTGGGTCCCCCACCCCGAGGATGCTCCCAGGATGCGGGGGACAGCACAGATGATGCCATCCCTCAGTGCTGGGTGGTGACATGGCTAGATCCAGCACCAGTGGTGCCCCCAGATGCTCCCAGGATGGGGAGGACATCAGGGATTATACCACCCCTCCATGTTGGGTGCCAGCATGGCCAGACCCAGCACCAGCCATGCCGCCCATGCCCCCATGGTGCCCGCTCACCCTCGGTGCTCTCCACCGTGACCAGGCTGTCCAGGAAGGCTCTGATGCGGGTGACGCTGGGCAGCAGGACCGCGTGTAGCGGGGCCATCCACGGCTCCTTGCCCTGGCCCAGCTGCAGCCCCAGGTTGCCGATGCTCTGCAGCGCCTGCCCCACACCGGGAAGGGCTCACGCTGCTGTACCCACCATGGCGTGGGGGCTGTGAGGGGTCCCCCTCCCCCGGTTCCTCCCCTGAATGGGAACTGGGGAGGGAAGTGGAAAAGGAGAGCAGCCCAGGGGGTGGTGGGACCAGCTACTGAATGCGGGCATGGCGGCATGGCCTGGTGCTGGGCAGGGCTGGGCTCGAGCAGGGTGGGAAGGAGCCAGCCTGTGGCATGTGGCATGGGGAGCAGGAATGGCTTTGTCCGCCTTGGGGTCCCTGACACTCCTCAAGGTCTCCCTGCCTTTCTGAGTTCCCTGTGCCTCCCTGGCAGCTCAGTCCTTATGGGTCCCCACCTCTCCACAGGGTACACATTCTTTCCTGAGTTCTCTGTCCTTTCTGGGGTCCCTTGGTGGACTCCTCATCCCAACCTGGGGTCCCCATCCCTCTTTAAGAACCTTGTCCCTCCTCAGGGTCCCCATCCTTCTCTGTGGTCCCCATCCCTCCTCCAGATGATCATCTCTCCCAGCGGTCCCATCCCTCCTCAAGGTCCCCAGCTCTCCCTGGGGTCTCCATCACTCACTAGTGGTCCCCATCCCTCCCCAAGGGTCCTGACGCCTCCTCAGTGTCCCCAACCCTCCCAGTGGTCCCCATTTCTCCCCAGCATCCCCATCCCTCTCCAGGCTCCTCATCTCTCCCAGTGGTGCACATCCCTCCCCAGTCTCCACATCCCTCCCTGGGCTCCCCATCCCTCCCCAGACTCCCCACACCTTGGCAAGCAGCAGGAGGGTGCGGCCGGTGCGGGGGTCAGCGTGCTGCTCACGGAGGCTGAAGAGCTTCGGGGTGAGGACGGCGGGGGCAAAGAAGCGGAGGAAGAGAAACCCGCTGATGGAGAAGTACCGAACCTCCTGGCCAGGGACAGGGACAGCTCAGGGCTCGGGGCAGTGGTCCCGGCGTTGTGCAGCCCCCCGGCCCTCCAGCCAGCACCCCACCTCGTGCTGCGCCGAGGGGAACCGCTCCTCCACCCGCCTGCGGAGCTGCTTGAAGGCCATCCTCATGAGGAGAGGACACTTCTCCACTGAGCCCACAATGGCATCGACGATGTCCCCCAGGTAACCCTTCAGCAGCTCCAGGCTGCTCTCCCGCACCCGTGCCTCTGACAGGGACCCCTTGAAGGAGATCCTCCTGTGGGGACACCGCTGGGTTAGGGGGCACCCAATGCCAAGGAACGGGCCACCCTGAGTTGGCCAAAAGCCATCGAAGTGACTCGTAGGCTCAACAGCAATGGGTGACCCCCTCCCTCAGGGGACGCAGGAATGGGGATGGCTTGGGACAGACCATGCACCATGTGCCCCCCAGTTGTCCCCCAGCACTCACCTGCTGCGGCTCAGCTCCATCTTACCAGGGTCCAGCTCCACGTACTTCTTCTCCTCAAAGATGCGGTTCACCACGGGCTTCAGGACCTCGTGCAGGTAGGGCAGCCCCACCACCTGCAAGGGATGGGAGGTCACCATCGTTGTCCCCAGATGCCTTGCTGGGACACAACCCAGCTCTGTGACCTGATGACTTCATGGGAGGACATGGTGGAGACCCTGCCAGTGTCCCTTTCCCTGCTCACCTTCATGAACTGCTCCAAAGACTTGGAGGCCAGCGAGTTGGAGCGGAAGAGGGTGTTGGGGTCCGCTGGAAGAGTGCAGAGGTCATGGTGAGGTGGGCACGGGGTGATGACCCAGCCATCCCTTATGTGCCTGACCCCAGGGACATGTGGCACCTTTCCTGCCTCCCCCTTGGTGGCCCCACTCTTCTCCCCATAGGGGTTTGGAAGGACCCAGACAACCCAATTTCCTGTTTGGGAGGGTGCAGGTGGCGCCCTTGACCCGGGCACTCACTGGTCCTGGCCAGCTCGCGGGTGGTGAGGTAGTCCAGGAGAGGCACGGCCAGCCCCTGCCCCAAGAAGATCTTCACCAGCTTGGTGGCCACATCCTGCCGGTTCTCCCCTGCGGTCACCTCCTCCAGGACAGCCAGAGCCGTGTTGGCAGGGGGCTGTGGGGAGGGCAGGGTGAGCATGGAGAGGCCCATGCACTGGGGTGATCCCTGGTCACCCCTGAGGGTCCCCCCACCCCACAGCACCCACCTGGCCTGGGCAGAGGATGGGCTCGGTGAGGAGCTGGATGAGGGGCTGGTAGTAGGGGGTGGGCAGGACCCTGTCCTCCACCAGCCGCACCGCCAGCCGCAGGGCACCCAATTGCTCCCTGCAACGACACGGGAGAGGGTCAGCCAGATCCTGCACCCACCGCCCTCCATCACCTGTGATGGGGACCACCCTGCGCTGCCCTGGGCATGGGCAGGGTGTGGGCAGCTGCTGGCCCCGCTGCCTGCACTCACCCGCGGTCCACAGCGGTGCTGGGGAAAGGCAGAAGCTGGAACCAGCCCTTGGTGGGGTCCGAGCAGATGGTGTCCAGCGGGAACTCAACCTGGGGGGGCCAGAGACAGAGTTGGGAAGGGGCACATGCCAGCCCCCTGTGCTGCACCCCACTAGTGTGGACCCCTCCTTGGGGTGGAGCCCAGGACACGCAGGGGGTCTGGATGCGGCACTGCCCCGAGGTCAGTGGGTGCTCCTACCCCCGTGTCCATCCCTGTGGGTCCTGACCCGTGGTCACCCAGATCCCAAGCACAGGGAGGGGCTGGGGATTCAGAGGTGCGCCCAGGACCCTGCCCCTTGCCAGCGTGCCCTGAGATCCTCACCCGTCCCAAGAAGTCGTTCTTGCCCACGATGTCCCAGTCCCACAGCTCCACGCTCAGCACGGCCTCCCCCAGCTCACCCTCTGCCAGCTCAAACTCCAGCACCTCGTCCCAGTGTGGGAAACGGGTTTTTTTAATCACCTGCTGGGAACAGGGACCAGCGGCTGTGGGGGGTGAGGTGCCCGAGTCTCAGAGTCCCAGCACCCAGCACCCTGACTCACGGCCGTCTCCAACGTGTGCCCGCAGCACGACACCCGGGCGAAGGGGTCCGAGGTGCCCGAGAGGTCCCGAGGGGCCAGGTCCCTGTGGGGAGGTGGGTGGGAGGTCAGCGGGGGTACAGTGGGCAGGGGGCTCGTTCCCACCAGCACAATCCCTACACCCCGTGTCCCCCCCTTTCCCCCAGCTCACCTGGGAACACCAGGCACCAGTGGGGTGCTGGGGGGATGCTGGTGAGAGTGGGTCCCCCTTCCCCGGTGCCCAGAAACCCTTCCTCCAGTCCCTGGGGGCCAAATGGCACAGGGCTGGGGGGGGGGGAGTGGGAAGGGGGGGCTCTGCTGTCCCTCCTCGCTGTCCCCGTGGCCATCCCGTTGCCTTGGAACCCGCTTTGGTTGCCATGGCAGCGGGATGCTGCCTCTGCTCCCTGCCGTCTGGCAGCCTCATGTGTGGGCATACGCACACACACGCAGACACACGTGTGCACACACATGCACACACAGCAAAGGGGGGGGAAGCCTGAGGCATGCCTCAGTTTCCCCCCATTATGAAGGCAAAGAGGAGAAACTGGGTGCAAGAGCCAGCTGATGGGGACTGTCCCCAGGTAGCCCATGGCTCTCTGGGCTGCTCAGCTCTGCCCCTTGTCGTTGCCCCCTCCCCCGCCCCAAACAGGGCTGGCGGTGTCCCAGGCAGCTCATTCCCCACTGAGACCCCACATCATCGTGACATGTGGGTTGGCATCATCAATGTCCCCAAGCAGGACCCAGTGACGGCTCTTCTCGGTGCTGAGAGGGGACAATGAGCCCTGTGACACCTCTGTCACTATCGCCTCCCCTCCTCCTGCCTCCCAGACCCCACCAGGCAAAAATCAGACCCCAGGGGTGGTGGCACCCTCATGGTGCCCTGCCAGCTCCCCCCATACCTGGCCTCGATGAGGTGGCAGCGCAGCACCCGCGGGTGACCCTGCTCAGGGACTTGCAGCTCCAGGTGGATCTCACCCTGCACCTCCTCGTCAGGGTCCACGGGTGCCAGGCTGAGCCAGCTGTCGACACCTGCCAAGGGGGATGCGGTGGGTGCCAGGCTGGGTCACCATTGCCCCCACTGAGCCCCCCCACCGTGCCCCCTACTCACCCCGCGGCTCGGCCGAGATCTGCTGGCGGGTGAGCGAGACCTTGCCGATAACGTCGTCCTGCCTGCCAGGGCAGAGACACAGTGGGCACTGAGGCCACTGATGGGGACATGCCACCCTTCAGAGGGCTCCTCTGTGCCCACGCCGACCCCGTTGTCCCCCTTACCCGATGGTGTCTTCATCCAGCACATAGACGGCGAGGCTGTGGAAGCCGCGGGGCAGGCGCAGGGTGTATTCCTCCCCCCAGAAAGGGTTCAGGCTCTTCCACACCGTGGCCGTCCTGCCAGTGATGGGAGAGGAGGCTGCACCCCAGGGAGAGCACCCGTGCCTGCGTGTCCCCTCCCCGAGGTGGCACGGTGTCCCCCATACCTGGCCACCACCTCGTTGTCCACCTTGACCACGCAGTAGGGATCACTGGAGCCAGACCTAGGCAAGGGGTAGGGGTGCATGGGGTCAGCACCCAACCTGGGGGTCTCACCCCTCCTTGGGGGCTGCTGCTGGGGGGCTCAGGAGGCCAAATCCAAGCATCACTTCAAACCCCAACAGTGAAGCACCAGACCCAGGGGGTGAGATGAGCTGTCCCATCTCAGGCTGGCCCTGCAGCTGACACGGGGATGGGGACAACATCTTTGCCTGGCACTCCTTGAGCTGGGGGACCTGCTGCGGGCCACCCAAGGCATCACCCTGCATCCCTGTGCCTCCCACTCGTGGGTACTGGTGTCTTGCCAGCAGCATAGCCAAGCCTGAGTTTCTGTGGCAACACACAGTGTCAGGGTGACACTGGCCTGGCCCGGGGCCCGTTCTGCGGGGGAGGACAGGGTGGAGAGGACAAGGGCCAGATCCAGGGCTCTTCCACCTGATCCCTGCACAAAGCCCCTTCCCTGCTCATTGGTGGCAGCTGGACTGGCACAGAGGAATGCCAGCCCGGGGTGGTGTGGCCAGCGCGATGCTGGAGCCCCGAATCCCTGGCTGCTGGAGGCAGGGGTGGCAGGAGGTGGTGCTTCAGCGAGGGGCCAGCCCCCGAGTGGGGTACGGGAGGTGACCCCAGCCTCTGCCCCAGCCACAGGTCATGGGAAGGTCCCAGACATGGCTGTGGGATCAGCAGGCGATGTTTCTGGCCAATGGGTCACCCCGAGCCCTTCTGCAACCCCGGGACACCCCCAAGATGGGTTTGTGGGGCCAGGAGGGGCACAAGGCACCTCACTGCCATGCTGGTGGGTCCAGGTCTCTCTGTTGTGCCCAGACCCCCCCGAGCAGGGCACCCTGAACAGTGCCATGACCGCAGCCAGGTGCAGAAAGTGAGGCAGGGAGGCACTGCTGCTGTGCCCATGCTTGAGCCCGCTGCCTGGCCCTGGGAGTGGCCAGCAGTGCCAGGCTGGCACATCCGGAGGAGCCCGGGGCTGCCAGCTCCGCCGAGGCATATCCGTGGGGCAGGAGCAGGCGGGGGGGCTCTCTGGTCCGCCCCCCCCCCCCCCCCCCTTTTCCCCCCCCCCCACCCCTAAGGGCATCGATGCCCACCCTGCAGGTATGTGGGGTTGTGAGGGGCCGTGCCCCCCTAGCCTTGCGGGGATACCCTGTGCCCACCCTGCTGGGGAGCAGCAAAGGGATGCTCAAGGGGTTGGGGGACTCATACACCCCTGGGGGGGGGAGCAGGGCCGAGGGGACTGACAGCCCCCTTAACCCCCTCCAGACCCCCCCCTTGGGTGCAAGCAGGGACCCTTAAAAACTGACGGGGAGCCAGGCACCCCGGGGGCCCCCGCCCCCCCCCCCCCCCCCGCCACATGTCCCAGGGTAGGGGGGAAACTCGAGGCGGGGGTCGAGACCCCCCCCGAGCCACTCACACATCCTTGGCGGGCAGGTCCTTCCCCTCCACCACCCGGCAGTGCAGGGAGGTGACTTTGGCCATGCCGGTGAACTCGGTGGCGAGCGGCTAGGAGTCCATGGGGTACCCCGATGGGTGCCTCCGTGGGGTGCCCTCAATCCCCGCTCCCCACGCCGGTGGAGCTGCCAGCAGCCTCCTCCTCCTCCTGCTCGATCGCTTCTCGCCGCCGCTTCTTCCTTTTTCCTCTTCTGGGTTGTTTTTCTCGCTGCTTCGCTCGCCACCTGCGCCGGAGCAACGAGCGAGCGGCGGGCGAGCTCGGGGGGGCTGGACCCATGCCCACCGAACCCGCGGGGCACTGGCATCGTGCCGGCACCCACAGGTTACCACTCACCGTGGGGGGGGTGTCCCTCCGTGTGCCAGCGTGGGCAAAGCTCCCCCCCGGCCCCGGGTACTAGAGATGGGGAAACTGAGGCATGGTACTGTCGCAGACTGGGGGGAGGCGGGGGGCAGCTTCTATCCCATCACAGCCGGGTGCACAGGGCACTGTGCCCCCTCGGGGTGGGAGGGGGGTGGAGGGCTCTGCCTGCACCCCAAAGGAGCGGTGGGTGCCGTGGGGTGAGCGTTGGCCTCGGGGTGGGGGCGCAGCGGGGGGCGCAGCTGAGGGCGCAGCCTGCTCGAGGGGGCTGCTGGCACGGTAGTCCCCAGGACCCCCCCACGGGACCTCGCCACCCACCCTGGGTGCCCCTCACACTTTCAGGGGGCTCGCTGAGCCAGACTGGGGACAGCCCATACTGGGGGGCTTGTGGGTGCAGCACCACGATGCCCCCCACACCCCTCCCGCTCCCCACACCTCGGCTTCTCTGCACTGGGGACCCCGAGCCGGGGGTGGGAGCACTGGGGGAGCCGGGGGGGGGGAGTGAGGTCCCCCCTCGTCCCTGGTACCCTGGCGCTGTGAGTGTCCCCTGGAGCCAGGCACTGGGGGGGAGGACACTGGGGGGCTGGAGGATTGAAGGGGTGCGGGGGTGGGCTGGCCAGATGTCTCCTGCAGTGACTCACGGTGGGTACTGCCAGGGCAGGCGTCACCCAGTGGGTGCGGGGTCCTTGGGGTGCTGCTGCTCGGGGGGGGGTGTCACTGTGTGGGTGCTGCATCCCTAGGGGAGGAGTGTCACTGCCAGGGGGTATCACCATCTGGGTGTTCCGTCCTTGGGGTGACACTGCTGGGGCATGTGTGACCCTGTGGGTGTTGGGTCCTTGGCATGCAGCTGCCGGGAGTGTTGTCACTGTGTGGGTGCTGGGTCCCTAGAGGCGTTCACTGTCAGATGGGTGTCACCGTGCAGGTGGTGGGTCCTTGGGGGGGGGTGACTGCCAGGTCGGTGTCACCGTGTGGGTGCTCGGTCCCCTGGAGGCGGTCACTGCCAGTGTGTGTCACCATGTGGGTGCTGGGGCCTTGGAGTGACACTGCTGGGGTGTCACCGTGTGGGTGCCGGGTCTGGGGTGCCACTGGTAAGATGGCTGTCACCCGCGTGGGTGCTGGGTCCCTGGCAGGGGGCATCACAGACAGGGAGTAGTCACTGTGGGGGTGCCAGGTCCGAGGAGGGGGTCACTGCTGGGTGGGGGTCACCACGTGGGTGCTGGGTCCTTGGAAGTGTCACTGTTGGGGGGTGTAACTGTGTGGGTGCTGGGTCCCTGGGAGTGGCCATCATGGACAGTGGGTATTCACTGTGTGGGTGCTGGGTTTTTGGGGTGCCACTGGCGAGGTGAGTGTCACTGTGTGGGTGCTGGGTATTTAGGGGGGGGGGCGGGCAGTACCAGGGGGTGTGCCGTGTGGGTGACACCAGGGGGGTGTCACTGCTGGGAGGTGTCCCCAGGAGGGTGACACCAGGGGGGTGTCACTGCTGGGAGGTGTCCCCGGGAGGGTGACACCAGGGGGTGTCACTGCTGGGAGGTGTCCCTGCGGGGGTGACACCACGGGGGTGTCCCTGCCGGGAGGTGTCCCCGGGGGGGTGACACCAGGGGGATGTCCCTGCCGGGAGGTGTCCCCGGGAGGGTGACACCAGGGGGGTGTCCCTGCCGGGAGGTGTCCCCGGGGACCCGCCATGTCCCCGGGGGGTGCGGGGCTGCCAGCGGCGGGGCTGTGGGTGATGCGGGCACTCCCGGGGCTCCCCTGCCGCCAGCCCCAAAGCCCCGGGGGTGACCCGAGGCGTCCCCGCAGGCACCGCCCGGGCCGTTGTTTACCGTCCAACCTGCTCCCCAGGTGCCTTGTGCCCGCACCCCACCCGCGGGCTCGGGGAGCGGCGCAGCCCCGGGACGGGGCGGGTGTCCCCGGGCCCCCTGCGACCCCCGAGCCGGCAGCTGCCGCTTCCCAGGCGGGGCGGTACCGCCCGAGGAGGAGGAGCAGCAGCAGCAGCAGCAGCAGCAGCAGCAGGAGGAGGAGGAGGAGGAGGAGGAGGAAGCAGCGGCGCTCCCTTCCCCGCACCGCCGCCGCTGCCGCCACCCTGGGCCGCGGCCTTGGGCCTGGGCCTGGGCCCGCCCGGCGGGGCCGTGCCGGGGCCGGGCGGAGGCGGCGGGGCCGGGCCGGGCCGGGCCGGGCCGGGAGCCGCCATGAAGCCGAGCGGAGGTGAGGCGGGGGTCGGGGAGCGGCGGCCGGGGGAGCGCTGGGGGGGACCCGATCCCCCCTCCCTCCTCCAGGACTCTGCTCCCGCCATCGCCGCGGGGAGGGCGGGAGGAGCGGAGCGGGGCTCGGCCCGGGCGCGGGTAACGCGGCCGTCCCGCCCCAGAGGAGCCGGTGCTGCTGGCGGAGCTGAAGCCGGGTCGGCCCCAGCGCTACGACTGGAAATCCAGCTGCGAGACCTGGAGCGTGGCCTTTTCCCCCGATGGCTCCTGGTTCGCCTGGTCCCAGGGACACTGCGTGGTCAAGCTGATCCCCTGGCCCCTGGAAGAGGCCGAGCTGTGAGTTATGGGGGGGGGGGGACTGGGTGGACTGGGGGTGCTGGGAGCTGGGGTGGGGGGACCTGGCTGCCCCCGGGTGACCGTGCCTGGCGGTGCCACAGAGGCTCGTGGGAGGCCTGCAGCTCACGGTGTTCCTCAGGTGACCCCTGAGGGGTGGGTGCTGGGTCCAGTCTTGTCAACATCTTCATCAGTGACCGGAACGGAGGGACAGGGTGGACTCTCAGCCAGTTTGCTGGTGATCTCGAACTGGGAGGAGTGGCTGACACACCAGAGCTGCACTGCCAGCCAGTGAAACCTGGACAGGATGGGGAGTTGAGTGGAGGGGAACCTGATGAGGTTCCACAAGGGCAAGCACAGGGTCCCGCACCTGGGGAGGAACAACCCCCAGAACAGGGGAGGGGTTGACCTGCTGGGAAGCAGCTCTGCTGAAAAGGACCTGGGAGTGCTGGGGGACAACAAGGTCACCATGAGCCAGCAGTGGGCCTTCATGGCCAGGAAGGTCAATGGGGTGCGTTCAGAAGAGTGTGGCCAGCAGGTCGAGGGGGGTTGTGCTCCCCTCTGCTCTGCCCCAGCAATGCCACATCTGGAGTACTCTGCCCAGTTATGGGCTCCTCAGTTCCAGAGGGAAAGGGAGCTCCTGCATAGAGTCCAGCAGAAGCTGTGAAGATGCTGAGGGGCTGGAGCATCTCTGTGCTGGGGAAAGGCTGAGAGCCCTGGTGCTGTTCAGCTGGAGAAGAGCAGCCTGAGAGGGGAGCTGAGCAATGCTGAGCAAGAGCTAAAGGGCCCCGGGGGGCAAGAGTATGGGGCCAGACTCTGCTCAGTGGTGCCAGTGACAGGACAAGGGGCACTGTTCACCAACTGGAACCCAGGAGGTTTCATCTGGACATGAGGAGGAGAAAGTTTTTTGGTGTGAGGGTGTGGGAGCCTGTGCCAGGCTGCCCAGAGAGGCTGTGGAGTCTCCTTCTCTGGAGAGATTCCCACCCCGGCTGGACACTGCGCTGCTGGGCCCCCTGCTCTGGGTGACCCTGCTGGATGGACCAGGGAGGTGGCACCAGGTGATCTCCAGAGGGCCCTTCCAGTCCCTACCATGCTGGGATTCCGTGATTTGTGCCACCCTCCTTTCCTCAGCAGCTGCAAAACCTCTGAGCGCAAGAGCCGCGGCAGCAAGACGGAGGTGAGGAGCCGAGGGGCGGCCAAGGAGAAGACGCTGGAGTGCGGCCAGATCGTGTGGGGCTTGGCCTTCAGTGCCTGGCCAGCAGCAGCGGCAGGGGGGACGGAGCCTGCCAGTGCCGTGGGTCTTTCCTGCCTGATCCTGGCCACTGGGCTCAACGATGGGCAGATCAAGATCTGGGAGGTGCAGACAGGTGAGTGGCCATTGCCAACAGCAGGAGCAGTCATGGTTTCAGTCTGGTGTCTCTCACCTTGGAATGAGATCCCATCTCCATCCTTCCCCAAACACTACTCTGGGGTGAGCAGGAGCCCCTGCCCTGTCCCAGGGCTGTGTGTGAGGGACAGTGACTCATGCCCTGTGGTGGGACAGCACTGAGCATGTCCCCTTTCTGCAGGACACCTCCTCTTCAGCCTCTTGGGGCACCGGGATGTGGTCAGAGACTTGAGCTTTGCTCCCAATGGAAGCCTCATCCTTGTGTCAGCCTCACGGGACAGGACCTTGCGTGTCTGGGACCTGAGCAGAGATGGTAGGAGTGCGTGGGGACATCTCCAGTGCTAAGTCACCCCAAGCTGAGGCTGGGTTCTGCTGCAGGAAAGGGGGGAGAAATCCACCTGGTGGGAGATGATCTTCAGGGACAGTATTTAAGGCAGAAGGGGAGAGTCCTGCACCATGGAGCAGAACCGTCCTCTTCCAGGTGGGGCGTGGGAGGTGCAGGAGGGATTTGGAAGTAGACAGAAAGCTTGGGATCTGGCAGGAGAACCCCCACATGCATTCCCTCCTGGGCTCTTGTGCTCCCTTGTTGTGACTCGTGTGTCTGCTGTCCCCAGGGCGGCAGGTCCAGGTGCTGTCAGGCCATGTGCAGTGGGTCTACTGCTGCTCCATCTCCCCAGACTGCAGCATGCTCTGCTCTGCTGCTGGAGAGAAGTCGGTGAGTCCAGCTCAGGGGGAGCTATCCCGTGTCCCACTGAGGCCGCTGCTCCCCTCAGCCCTCCAAGTGCCCCCCAGGAGAAGGGGCCAGGCCAGAGCCTCCCTCGCTCCTCAGCTGTTCTGGTTCTGCATGGAGGAGCTGGGACTGGAGCCCGTGTGTCTTTAATAAGGCCCAAGGAGAAGATGCTTCTCTGTTCCCACCGAGCCTCAGCCCCTGCCCGTGTCCCGCAGGCGCTGCTGTGGAGCATGAGGTCCTACACCCTCATCCGAAGGCTGGAAGGCCACCAGAGCAGCGTGGTGTCATGCGACTTCTCCCCAGACTCGGCGCTCCTCGTCACCGCCTCCTATGATGCCTGTGTCATCATGTGGGACCCCTACACCGGGGAGCAGCTGAGGACGCTGCGGTACGGAGCTGGGGGACCGTGGAATGGGGACAGAGCAATGCCATGGGGGTTTGTTGGGGCTGAGCGTGGCCTTCTTTCCTAATTGGGCACGGCCACCACCTCTGCCCTGTCTCCAGCGGTTGAGTGGGGGGCTCTGACTTGCTGGATTTGGTCCCTCTGCCAGCCCTGGCGCGCTGCCGGTGGGGTTCACGGCAGCCTGGGGCTGAGCCTGGGCTTCTTGTCCCCCTCCCACAGCCACGTCCCCTTGCACTCGGCGGTGGACTACAGCAGCGAGGTCCACACCAGCTCCCTGCGCTCCGTCTGCTTCTCCCCTGAGGGACTCTACCTGGCCACGGTGGCAGATGACAGGTGAGTGAACCCCCCTGGGGACCTCCAGCGGGAAGAAGGGCTCAGGAGGACACCACCAAAAAGAACCAGGAGCTCAGACGTGCCAGCGGGGAGCAGACCTCACGTGTCAGGTCCCCACCAGTGCCCAGCATAAGGGGAAAGGGTGGGTTGCCTGGGACGCAGTGGCTTGGCTGTGACAAGGGGTAGTAAGGTCAGGGCTGGGGCCCCGTGTCCTCCTCTGTGCCGTGCCACCCTCGCTGTGCCCCTCAGCACAGTCACTAGCTCTGTCTGCATCCAGCTCAGCTCTACAGGGGACTTGCTGTGTGGTGACACACCTGGGATGCTTTTAAACCCACGGGAAGAAAATCCTCCTCCAGACTTTGCATGTGTTCAGGTGAACCCAGAGGCTTTCTTCTCGCCGCAGGCTCCGCAGGGATGTGTGCCTGGCAGCGTGTCCTCTCCTTTTCTCCTTAGGCTCCTGAGGATCTGGGCGCTGGAGCTGCGCTCTCCGGTGGCGTTCGCGCCCATGACCAACGGCCTGTGCTGCATGTACTTCCCACACGGCGGTTTCATTGCCACCGGGTGTGTATGGGGTGGGGGAAGAGGGAGGAAACCCAAGCCTGCTCCCTCCTCCTGCAGCTTGGGGGCTGCTCAGCACGTTCTGGGCTTCTCTAGGGGTGTTGGTTGGTGTCCTGGGCTGGGAATGCATTGTTAGGATCATAGAATTGTTTTGGTTGGAAAAGACCTTCAGTTTGAGTCCAGCCCTTCCCCCAGCACTGCCAGGACACCACTGACCCTGGCCCTCAGCACCACAGCTCCACGGGGGCTTGGAAACCCCTCCAGGGATCACGGGGACTCCACCCCTGCCCTGGGCAGCCTGGGACAGCCCTGGACAACTCTGGAGGGGAAGAAATTGTTCCTTAGCTCCAACCTGAACCTCCCCTGGGGCAACTTGAGGCCACTTCCTCTTGTCTTGTCGCCTGTTCCTTGGAACAAGAGACCAACCCCCAAGTTGCAAGCGTGGGATATTTGGGGCTAATTGAGCTTTCTTGAGTCTCTCTGCCCTGTGCTTACAGCTCGTTTGGTTTCCCTTGCAGGACCAGAGATGGCCACGTCCAATTCTGGACTGCTCCCAGGGTCCTCTCGTCACTAAAGCACTTGTGTCGCAAAGCTCTGCGCACCTTCCTGACCACGTACCAGGTCCTCGCTCTCCCCATTCCCAGGAAGCTGAAGGAATTCCTCACTTACAGGACCTTTTAAGGCAGCGTGGAGAGCGGAGCCGAGAGCTCTCTGCCTGGCGATGGAGCTCGGCCGGCGTCCGAGGAGGCACTGCAGCGACGCCGTGAGCCGCTGTGGGGCAGGAGAATTGCTACTCCCCTTGATTTGGGGCTGTGTCTGTGATTGCAGAGGGGTTTTGATTTTTTTTTGTTGGTATAATAATACTAGAACCCAGCAAAAACGCGTGCAGAGGGCAAGGGGCGCACGGCTGCGGTGGCGACGCGGGTCCCCCCGGTCCCCCTGCTCTCTGCAAGCTTTGGGTCAGGTGCTTTTGCTTCCAAGTGCAATGTGGTGGGGTGAAGGTTTGCAGCCGCCGCGGTCTGAGCCGAGCTTTCGGTGTTCGTAGGAATACGGGGCTACAACGGGCCCTGACAAAACCCACCCTCGGCGGGACCGGGTCATCCTGCAGCTCAGTCCCCGGAGCAGCGCGGGCTCCGCCGCTCTCCTGGGCTGGGCATGAGCTGGACAAAGCCGAGTGGTCTCTGCGGACCAGACAACGGCGATGACAGAATAAAAAATGATTCCTCGCGTCTCGGCTGGTAGAGGTGACCTTGGGAGAGCTGGCCGGGCAGGCTCCAGCCCTCCCGACACGCCTGTTGGGGCAGCAGCCAGTGCTCACTGGGCTCTGAAGCGCAGCAGACCAGTAAGTGCTCAGCGGTGGGTGCTGGAAGGACCAGTCCACCATGAAGGTGGGACACGGGGCTTGACACAGACCTCAGCTCGCATTCCTTCGGGGCTTTTTCTCCCTGCTGGAGCTCAGCCTGATGCCCAGACATGAACCAGCCTTGTGTGTGTTTCCCTCCAGCTCAGCTGGTGTCTGGAGTCACAACACATGCTGCTTAAGAGAAGTCCCCTGTGTCCTTGAGGGCTGAGTCTGTATGCAAGCCCAGGGCTGTGACCAGGCAGGTGACAGAAGCTGGACCTCAGCCTGGGCAACACCTTTGCAATGGGGCAGGGGCTGAGCCTTGACCAGCTCCCTTCTGTCCTTGCTGTACAGGAGGTGAAAGGACAGAACATCTTGTACAGGAGCAAACTGTCTTGAGTGTCATCAGATGGCACACAGGACAACCAGGCATCAGGCCTAGTCAGCCCGTGGATTTATGAAAGGCAGGTCCTGCTTGACTGACCTGATCTTTTGTGACCCCCTACTGGATGAGGGAAAGGATGTGGATGTGTCTACCTGGACTTCAGAAAGCTGATGAGTTTCTCAGAGCATCCTCCTGGAGAAACTGGCTGCTCATGGCTTGAATGGGCATGCGCTTCACCGATCAAATGCCATCTGAATGGCTGGGCCCAGAGAGTGGTGGGGAATGGAGTGCAACCCAGTTGGTGGCTGGTCACAAGTGGTGTCCCCAAGGCTCAGTGTTGGGGTCAGTCCTGTTTAATAACTTTATTAATGACCTGGGCAAGGGGATTGAGGCACCCTCAGCAAGTTTACAGGTTACAGCCAGTTGGGTGGGAGTGTTGATCTGCTGCAGGGTGGGAGAGAGGCTGTACAGATGGACCTGGCCAGGCTGGATCGATGGGCTGAGGTCAATGGGGTGAGGATCAACAAGGCCAAGGGCTGGATCCTGCCCTCGGGTCCCACCAACGCCCTGCACCACTCCAGGCTGGGGCAGAGTGGGTGCAAAGTGCCCAATGGGAAAGGCCCTGGGGGGGGGCTGGTGGACAGGCAGCTGGAGACGGGGCAGCATGTGCCAAGCTGGCCAAGGCCACCAGCATTCCAGCTTGTGTCAGCACTGGTGTAGCCAGAAAGACTCGGGTGGGGATTGTCCCCCTGCTCTGAGCACAGGGAGGACACTCCTCAAATCCTGGGATTGGTTTTGGGCCCCTCACTCGCAGCAGGACATTGAGGGGCTGGAGAGTGGCCAGAGAAGGGCAATGGAGCTGGGGAAGGGGCTGGAGAATGTCTGGTGAGGAGCAGCTGAGGGACCTGAAGCAAAGGAGGCTCAGAGACCTTCTGGCTCTCACCAGCTCCCTGACAGGAGGTTGGGGCCAGGTGGGGTCAGGCTCTGCTCCCAAGGAACAAGAGACAGGACAAGAGGAAGTGGCCTCAAGTTGCCCCAGGGGAGGTTCAGGTTGGAGCTGAGGAACAATTTCTTCCCCTCCAGGGCTGTCCCAGGCTGCCCAGGGCAGGGGTGGAGTCCCCATGATCCCTGGAGGAGTTTCCAAGCCCCTGCCCTGTGGAGCTGTGGTGCTGAGGGACATGGGTTAGTGGTGCCCTGGCACTTGGTCTTTCCCAACCAGAACGATGCTAGGATTCAATGAAAAGACAAGACCAGTGGAGCCTGGTGGGCTTTAGAGGCGGCTGTATTTCCTGGTGAAGCTCAGGATCCAGGATCAGCACTGGCTGCAGGCTCGAGGCGTGCAGAAAGGCAACGGAAAGCTGCTCCAGGCACGGGGCTGACGGTCCCTTCCCGCTTCTCCCCGATCAAGCATTGCAAGCGAGGAGGATCCACCCAGCAAGGCTCAGGCTTCGGCCACGATCAGGTCCCTGGTGACTTGGAAAGCCGCGATGAGGGAGCTCAGCTGAATCTTTTCGCTGGTCCCAGCAGCCAGCCGGTACCTGGAGCAGGAGGCAAGGGCAGGATTGTGGGTTTACACCCATTTCTGGCCGGGTGTGAAGGGTCTGCGAGTGTCCACCAGCAGTGTCCACCAGCTGCCAGGACCCCCTGTGGGCTGGGCATGCTGGAAGCCCCCTACCCGGGGTGTTTTGGGGCACTGGGTGGGGGTGAGTGGCCACTTACTCGATATCTGCCAGTTTGATCAGCAACTGGATGCGGATCGAGGGTGGGAAATCAACTGCCGGGAGAAGGACACGGCCCCTGTTAGTATGGCTGGTGGACACAACTGTGTCCCCCACCCAGATCAGCCAGAAGCTGGCCCCATGAGTCCCCACCTCTGTGCACAAAGAGATGGATCTCGGTGAGGATGTCCTGCAGGGCCAGGCCCTTCAGCGTCTTCAGCTCTGTGATTTCTGAGGTGAGAGCAAGTGAAGGGGTTTCATCCAGACCTTTCCCCATGACACCCTACTCCTCAGCCCCACCACAACCCTGAGGACCCTCCCCAGCGAGCAGCACCCAACCCAGCCAGAGCTGAAGGTGAAAGTCCCAGGAAAGAGGAGGGTTTATAGCAGTGGAGATGAAACCCCAGGGCTGCCGGAGGGGAAAGGATACTGCGGTAGGAGGTGGAAAAGTCCTGGTTCAGCATCCAGTCGAGGATGTTGGCGATGTCAGACTTGAGGGGGTGTCCCGTGCAGGTGTAGACATTCTCCTCAGTCACCTTCCCAAAAGCCATGGTGGTGCTCTGAGGAAGAGGAGGATGGATGGAGGAAGGATGAAGAGTTCAGCCCTTCCTCCTCTGACGCCTCCAGGGCGGCTGTTGGCTTAGATGAGAGAAGCAGCCGCGGCCCACGGCCTGTACCTGCAAGATGTTGAGGGCTCTGCGCATGTCCCCGCTCGAGAGGGTCACCAGAGCCTTCATCCCATCCTCCGTCACATCCACCCTGGAAAACAAGACCTGGGGCTGCAGAGGGAAATACAATCGTGGAAAAAAAAACCAAGCCCGTGTAAGGGAATGGGGAAAAGGGGGTGCAGAGGACACCCTGGAGCCGCCCCGCATCCCGCGGAGCCCCCGGCTCACCTCTCCTCCTGTATGACGTGCTGCAGCCGGGGCACCATCAGCTCCGGGGTGAGGGGGCCGAAGCGGAAGCGGGTGCAGCGGGACTGCAGGGCGGGGATGATCTTGGACAGGTAGTTGCAGATGAGGCAAAACCTTGTGTTCTCCGTGAACTTCTCGATCACTGCAAAGAGGAGGAAGGAGAAGCTGGGCCTCATGCGGGCTCCCACCCCACCTTGGGAAAGGCTGAAGGGGGTGGGTGCCAGCGATGTGGGGGTCCCTGGCACCCCTCACCTCGCCTCAGGGCATTCTGAGCATCCTGGGTCATGGCGTCGGCTTCATCGAGGATGACGAGCTTGAAGCCTTTCCTTAAAAAGGGAGAAAAACGGGGGTGGCTCCCTGGGCACCCCTGTCTCCTTCCCATCTGCTCCATCATGTTGGCCACCCCAGGAACCCGCCCAAACCCACCTGCCAAGCTGAGCACTGGTGCAGACTATGCCAGTGAGGGGGGGGTGACAAAGGGACGGCGGCCTTTGGGAAGCACAGACCCACCACTTACTTAAAGATGGTCCTGGTGCTGGCGAAGCTGAGGATGGGCCCTCGGACGATGTCGATACCCCGGTCATCAGAGGCGTTGAGCTGAAGGAAGATGCTGTGGATCCCGAGGATGCTCCCAGGGGTGAGGGGCCACCCCCCACCCCCAATTCCCATCCCCACTTACCTCCAGCACCATGGAGCCAAACTCCCGCTCCCGGTAGAGCTGCCTGGCACAGGCCAGGATGGTCGAGGTCTTACCAGTACCGGGAGGGCCATAGAGGAGGAGATGCGGGAGCCGATCCTCGCTGATGAACCGCTGCACTGGAGAGGGGGTCACAGGGCTGGGGGGTGCCCGGTACCCCCGGTGGTGGTGTGGGGGGGGTTATTTACCGGGGAGAGGGTTACTCACCAGTGCTGAGAATATCCCGGTGGGACACCAGCTCCGACAGCGCCTGCGGCCGGTACTTCTCCACCCTGCACCGGGGCACGGGAGTCAGCCCGGGGCAGAGACCCCCTCCTGCCACCCCGCTTGGCTCCCGCTCCGGGTGGTCCCACGGCAGATTCCCGCCCTGCTCCGATCCCAGTTCCGGTATCGGCCGTCAGACGGCAGGTTACCCTCTCCCGCCACGGTGCCGGCCCCGGCCCCATCACCGCAGGTTCCCCGGTACCGGTTGCGGTGCTGGTCCTGGCCGTACCACAGCCGGTTCCTACTCCCCGGTCCCGGCCGTATCACGGCAAGGTCCCCGGCTCCGGTGCCGATCATACCACAGCAGGTTCCCACTGCCCGGTCCCGACGGTATCACGGCAGGTTCCCCCGCCCCGGTCCCGATCCCGGCCCCGGTCCTGGTCCCGGTCCCGGTCCCCCCTGTACCACGGCAGGTTCCCCCGCCCCGGTCCCGGTCCTGATCCCGATCCCGATCCCGATCCCGATCCCGGTCCCGGTGCCGGTGCCGGTGCCGGTGCCGGTGCCGGTGCCGGTCCCGGTCCCGACTGTACCACGGCAGGTTCCCCCGCCCCGGTCCTGGTCCTGATCCCGATCCCGGTCCCGATGCCGGTCCCGGTCCCGGTCCCCCCTGTACCACGGCAGGTTCCCCCGCCCCGGTCCCGGTGCCGGTGCCGGTCCCGACCGTACCACGGCAGGTTCCCGCCGCCCGCTCGCGCCATTCGTCTCCGCCGCCTCGCGAGAGCAGCGGGACGGGGCGGGACGGGGCGGAGCCGGGGGCGGGGGCGGGGTGAGCGGAGCCGGGCGGTGCTTGAGCGGGGGGCAGCCGGGGGGGGCTGGGGCGGGAGAGCGGGGTGCTGGGGCTCCGGGGCACTGGGAGCCGCTAAAATGAAGCCGTGGATTTGTTTTTGGGGTGGGCACAGCGCTGGGAGCCGCTAAGGCAAAGCCGTGGGCATGGTTTGGGGAGGGCTCGGTGCCAGGGCTCACCCAAGTAAGGTCTTGTCTGTGCTTTTGAGGAGAGCACGGCGCCAGGAATTGCTAAAGCAAAGCTGTGGATTTGCTTCTGGGGCGGGAAGCGTGGTGCTGGGAAGTGCTAAGCCGTGGTCGTGGTTGTGGGTTTAGGGAGAGTGATGCTGGTGTTCACCAAAGCACAGCGGTGCCCGGGCTTTTGGGAAGAACGCGGCCCTGGGAATTGTTAAAGCCAAGTTGTGGGCATGTTTTTGGGGTGAGCACGGTACTGGGAATGGGTAAAGTGAAGGTGTGGCTGTGCTCTTGAGGAGCTGCTAAAATGAAGTTGTGGGCATGATCTTGGGGTGACCACGGTGCTGGTGTCCACCAAAGCGAAGCGGCGTCTGTGCTTTTGGAGAGAACGTGTCAGCAGGAATTGCTTGAGCCAAGTTGCGACCGTGCTTTTGGGGTGACCCTGCTCTTGGAAAGCCGGTTGGGTGAGCAGGGACCTGCAGGCTGGGGACAAGGGTGGCAGCTCCAGTAGCTGCTGGGGGCCTGGAGCAGAGGACACCTGCTGGGGTCCTCCCAGTGTGATGGGAGCACCAAATCCAAGAAGTGGCTGCAGGGATGAGAACACCTTTATCCCCTCCCCGATGCTTCCTGGTGCGTGGGAGCAGCCCAAAGGTTTGCAGGTCTCTTTTTCTTGATTTACTTGAAAAATCAAGCCCATCGCCCATCCCTCGTGCTGCCAAAGATTTTGGCTGAGGAACTGGGGGGTCCCAGCTCTTCCTGGGGGTGCTGCCTCTTCTCACCAGTGGGGATGCTCAGGCACTGCTCTGGTTGCTGTGCCGTGGGTGGAGGAAGGACAGCAGAGGCTCGGGCTTGGAAATTGCAGATGATGGGAAGCGATCCATCGGGAAGAAGAGATGATGGGAAGCGTATTGGGGGGGGTGAACAGAATCATGGGGAAATCCTGTCACTGGCAAGGGAAGGGAAAACATCAAGAGCACCAGGTCAGATCCTAGAGAAACCCCAGAGGGTGGCTACTTTCCTAATTTTTTTTCCCTTTATTTTTTTCCCCCTATTTCCCCCCCAGCGCTGTAAGGGGAAGCAGGAGCTCAGGGCTGAGCTCAGCGAGCCGCAGCCGTTCCTCTGGGTGCCTGTGACAGATGGTCCTTCCAGTGCCAGGCGAGGAGCTGCGAGGCCCTTCCCCAGCACCTGGGAACGACTGGGAGCTGTGACCTGCTCTGCTGGGGCTTCTCCCATCCAGAGCTCCTCTTCCCTCCTCTCATCTGCCCTTGCCTGGGGCAGGCTCTTGTCCTTCCACAGGGTTTTTTTCCAGGAGTTTCCTCTTCTCTGAGCCCCATCGTTAATAAATTTTGAGCTCCAGACCAGGCAAAATCTTTGGATGGGGCTGACACAGTCTTCTGCTTGCGGTTGGTGTTTACCTGTTACACCTCTTGGGTCAGGGACCAGCAGGTCCCATCTGATGTGGTAAAGAATGCTATGAATTTCTGGCCTCCTCGATAGGTTCAATGCCAGCCCTGAGGCATCAGGTGCATCCCTTTGGAAGAGGATGAGGGAATTGCAGGGACATGGTGGCCGAGGGGATGGTGGCCAAGCTGCTCAAAAAAAGGAGCTTCTCAAGAAGTGAAGCCCAAGAGTTGTCCCCATCCAGCACAGAGGTGGAGATGCTGTTTGGCATATTCGTAATAAAGACATAAATCTTCGCATATCAGAAGGGCCCCTGGCATGCAGAGCAGCACCCAGACTTGAAGACGAATAAAGGAGCCAACCCCATATTTAAGGAGTCCTCAACAAGCCAGAGCAATGATTTAGCACTCGGGGCTGGGGGGCATTGCGTGTGAAAGCCTTGCGAGGTGGTTTTGGGGAGGATTTGGTGGGAAAAGCCTTGTGTGATGCCACAGGGACTGGCCAGCCAGCAAAGAGCTGCTTTCCCAAGGCCAGGCGTGGTTGGGTTTGCTAGTGGGTGAGGAGCCCACAGTGACACACAGAGCCACCCCCGTACGAAATCCCAGCACTGATAAGAAAGGAAATCAGTAACTCCAGCTGCCCAAGGCTGTAGAATATTAAAACACAGGTCTTGTTACTGACCTCGGGCCCTTTCCCACCATCCATAATGTGCCTCCACCCTTTGCACCACGAGCCAGCCCAGTTCCGAGCCCCTGAGTTGTCCCACCGACTGCAACTGGGGTGTGGGGTTCGACCTGTGCCCAAAATCACTGCGGGTCTGCTGCTTGGGGTGGGGGGGGCTTGTTCCCAGTGGATTCTCCCTGCTTGCATATTTTATTTATTTTATTATTTTATTTTATTTTATTTTATTATCTATTTTACTTCATTTTACTTTGTTTTGCTTTACTTTGTTTTATTTTACTTTCATTTTGCTTTAATTTACTCTTTTACTTTTACTTTACTTTTACTTTTCTTTTACTTTTCTTTTTCTTTTACTTCTCCTTTTACTTTTCCTTTTCTTTTCCTTTTACTTTTCCTTTTACTTTTTCTTTTACTTTTCCTTTTACTTTTCCCTTTCCTTTTCTTTACTTTTTCTTTTCTTTACTTTTCCTTTTCTTTACTTTTCATTTTACTTTTCCTTTATTTTACTTTTCCTTTATTTTACTTTTACTTTCATTTTGCTTTCCTTTTATTTTACTTTCCTTTTATTTTACTTTCCTTTTATTTTACTTTCCTTTTATTTTACTTTCCTTTTATTTTACTTTCCTTTTATTTTACTTT